>JAJIBD010028330.1:0-73716 GCA_021461705.1 Cryptotis parvus
GGAAAGCATCCAGTTCAGTGGCGGACTTGCCTTTTTATCTAGAGTCAAAGCCACTCCCAGCCATCCCTGTCTATGTCCTGATTGGCTACCTTTTCCAGGGCTGGAGTTTTAAAGCCTCCTGGTGCTCTACACCTCAACCAGATGTACCGTATAGACAGTAAGTATAGTCTTCCAAATGAGTTTTCTTAAATAGTTATATAACACAGGACACATTACACTAACTCAGAGACCTCTGGTTTGTGGGTACCTATTCAACTACTAGGAGAGTGCAGTAAGGTGGGAAGAATTGGAGATAATGACTAGAATTTTATTCAAAGTGAATCAGGTATGTCAGTGTTGTTAAGAAGTGATAGAGCTAAATACTCCGACCACAGAATCAGAAACACTAAAATCAAGAGACCCAAACTTTAATAACCAAATGTCAAAGAGGTCAATCAAGATGGCAGACTGAGGTTGGGGCAGCAGTGTGGGTCAGGTAGTAGAGCAAACCTGGGAACACTGGTGGTGGGATCAGTGACGGAACATTGCATGCCAAAAAGTCCAACAGTGACTAATTTTGTAACTCAGTGTTTTAATAAAATCATACTTTGAAAAATATATACAATAGAACAAATTTAAATATCTGATAATTAAAAATTGGCTCAATGAAGTAGTCATACAACACTACATTAGGCAACTGTTGAATGATTCTATAAATAAATGTTGAAACAGTTAAAACATAAAAAAGGATCATTTCATGTATTTTATCAGTTGAGTTTTTTCTATGCAGCAAAAAACCACCAAATGTAGGTGCTTAAAAACAGCAATATTTATTTAGCTCTTGACTCAGTAACACAGCAATTAGTATGGCCTCATCTGGGGAGTCAGTAGTGCTGTTAAGTCCCACCAGCTGCCAGAGCTGCATGCTCTAAGAAGCTCTGCTAATGCATCTTGTGTGTCATGTACATGGTCTCTCAGCCTGTAGCCAACTAACCCAGGTTTGTTTTCATGGTACAGGTTTTTTAGCAACAGGAAAGTGGAAATAATTGCTATCTCAGGGCTTTTCAAGCCTCTTTGTCTCACATTGAATAACATCCTAGTAGCCATGACAAGTCATATGACTTATCCCAGGGACACAGAGGGCACATGATGGGATAGAATCCTCAATATACAGAGCAGGAAAGATTGTTTTAATGATTTTTACCTTCTGCATTTGCCATTAAATTATACAAATGTCATGGTTAAATAAGACTCATAAGAATCATAGAGCATATCTGACTGACATATAAATTTAATTATAATTAAAGAATATAGGTGATTGTGACACAGAAACCAAAGAAAGTCCAGGATAACCAATGCTACATTTTAGTTGTATTTTGTACTCTTAATATCAAGATTTGCTCCAACACAACATTATGGGGTTTCTAAGATACATAGGTGAGTTACCAAATTTCCAGCATGAACATGAAGTATTTCAGTCTTACAATCATTGAATGCATGATATTGATATTTCACAGTATTCCATACCTAAAAATCTATGAATTTCACATTTATTGTCCTATAACCAACCTAAACCAAATGAGTGTATCCTACTGAAAGAATCTTACTGTCAATAAGTTTATTTATCAGTTCAACAGAGAAGATCAATGGGAGTTTTGCTAGCTTATTCCTTCTTTTTGTTTTTCATTACTCATCTCTGGTAAAAAAAATAAAGGCAGTCTAAAAGATGAGTTATAGGGACTGGAGCAATGGTAGAGTAGTTATGGCATTTGGCTTGCATGTGGCCAACTCAGGTTCAATGCCCAGAATCCCATATGGTCCCCCGAGCACCCCCAAGAGAAATTCCCAAGCTCAGAGTAAGGAGTAAAGCCTAAGCATCACCACATGTCACTCAGAAAGTCAAAGTTATAACAGAAGTTATAACAAAAGATATAACTTGGCTTTTAAGTTATAACTTTTGTTATAACTTAAAAGTAAAAAGCCAAGTTATAACTTTTGTTTTCTGAATGTGCTTCATTTTTGATATTTATGCTTATCACTGACTTCTGACACAGAGCATCCATACATAGTCCACATCATTTGCTTTCTCTTCAAGCAGTGAAACTGTGTACATGTGTGTCATGCCAAGCAGCATAAATGTTGACTGACTTTGATGAAGAATGTGGAAAGATAGGTCTGTAGCTGAATCTCAACAAACCAATGTTCATGAAAAATGAACTAGTTCCAGATGCCCCATTCACTCTCAATGGAACAAACATCTCTCAATGCAGCAGTTATGTGTACCTAGATCAAGAAGTCAACATGATGAACAACCTAAAACCTGAGCTGCACAGAAGGAAGAGAGCAGCATGGAACACTTTCAAGAGCATCGAAGAAATAGCTAAAAGCACAAAGAAACTCCAACTCCAGGCACATCTCTAAGACTCCACCATTCTCCTTGCATTAACATACGCCTCAGAGACCTGGGCCCCCCAAAAGCAGGATGAGAATACTATTCGGTCTCCCAAAGAGGAATTGAAAGAGCTATGCTTGGAATATCACGCCTCACTCAAGTGAAAGAAGGAATCTGGAGCTCTGTCTTCCATTGCTGTTCCAGAGTCAGGGACGCTGTCTCATTTGCCAAGGCATTGAAAATCAGATGGGCTGGACATGTAATGCCATTTGGAGACAACTGCTGGACTAGAGCCGTTACCGACTGGATCCCATGGGATGTCAAAAGATCACGTGGCCCCCCCACCTGCAAGATGGTCAGACTTCTTCCTCAAGAGTCTGAATGAACGGTTTGAGGCTCTTTGTATTCCTGAAGCAACCAGATGCCATTGGTCTACACTGGCACGTGATAGGGTCAAATGGAGTTGTTACTGGTGCCCACTGGAGCAAATTGATGAATGGAGCAAATTGATGAATAACGGGATGTCAAGTGATCAGTGATCAAGTGATGTCCTTTGAATGCACTTTTTGGTTTTAGATTAGACACCCCAAAAGTGGGGTTATTGGGTCAATATGAAAGTTTGATTTTTTTAAGCTTACTGAGAAGTCTCCTTACTGTTTTCCATAGGGGTTGAACCTGACAACATTCCCTCCAGCAGTAGATGAATTGTTCCTTTAATCCCCACATCACTACCAACACATATTTTCCCATTTTTCATATGTGCCATTCTCACTGGAGTGAGAATGGTATTTCACTGTCATATTTATTTGAATTTGCCTAATGTTAACTGATAATGATCATAGTTTTCATGTACCTGTTGGTCTTCTGTTGGTCTTCCTCAGAGAAGTCCTTGTTCATTTCCTCTCCCCATTTTTGACAGGGTTTTTGAGTATTTTGTTATTTCTTGTCATTTATAGATGAGACCATACATTTAATCAATTTTATGGACCCTTAGCTCTGTAAAAGTATATTTCATTTTTCTATTCTTGCTACTGGACAATCACTTTCCCTAGAAGGAGAAATAGGGGTTTTCAGCCATGTATTTTTTGTGAATATGATGGTATTTTGTTTTTTGGGTGCTTTTCCTTTTTCCCTTTATCTTTTTCACTATTCACTACCCAATCCACCTTTTATGCACAATTTTTTAAAATTTCCTACAAAGTACGTAATATTATTTTATGTAGTTCAATGAATCTTTGGTCATTTATAGAGTAGAAAGGATCAGAATCTAATTATCATCACCCTATCCAAAAAATTAAGCAAGATGTAGGTCTGATTTGAGGTTTCATATGTTTTTCTTCTCTTTGGTGTTTTCAATTCTGAACATATGGCCCAGTAATTGCTGAAAGACTTCTGATGGTCATATAGTTGCAGTGGCTGTTGACGGCAATTATATTTTGCAGAGTCCAAGGTTTATACAGTGAGGTGCTTCTGTATTACCACTGCTCAGTCAATGGAGTAGACTAATACCCACTGGCTTCAAGCATTATCTCATCTCATGAAAATGATCTATGAAACAGTAATTAAAAGTCTGCCCAAACACAAAAGCCCAGGTCCAGACGGATTCCCTAGTGAACTCTACCAAACCTTTAAGGAGGACCTACTGCCAGTCCTTTTCAAGCTCTTCCAGGAAATAGAAGAAACAGAAACACTCCCAAACAGCTTCTACGAGGCACATATCACCCTGATACCCAAAGCAGGGAGAGACAACACAAAGAAAGAAAACTACAGACCAATCTCCCTGATGAACACGGATGCTAAGATCTTCAACAAAATACTAGCAAACAGAATCCAAAGACTCATCAAGAAGATTATACATCATGACCAAGTAGGATTCATCCCGGGAATGCAAGGATGGTTTAACATTCGCAAGTCAATCAACATAATACATCATATCAATAAAAGAAAAAATAAAAACCATATGATCCTTTCAATAGACGCAGAAAAAGCATTTGACAAGATCCAGCACCCGTTCATGATTAAAACGCTCCAGAAAATGGAAATTGAAGGGACTTTCCTCAAGATAGTTAGAGCCATCTACCAAAAGCCCACAGCAAATATCATTCTAAATGGGGAAAATTTGAAAGCCTTCCCCCTGAGATCAGGAACAAGACAAGGTTGCCCCCTCTCACCTTTTATTCAATAGAGTACTGGAAGTACTTGCCATAGCAATCAGAGAAGAAAAGGACATCAAGGGCATCCAGATAGGCAAGGAAGAAGTCAAGCTATCATTATTTGCAGATGACATGATATTATACCTAGAGAACCTAAACTCTCTACCAAAAAACTCCTAGAAACAATAGACGCATATAGTAGAGTGGCAGGATACAAAATCAACACCCAAAAGTCAGTGGCTTTCCTATATACAAATAACGAAAGAGAAGAAAAAGGATATTAAGGAAACTATTCCATTCACAATGTGTGCCACAGAAAATCAAATACCTAGGAATCAACTTACCCAAGTATGTAAAGGACCTGTACAAAGAAAACTACAAGACACTGCTCCAAGAGATAAAAGAGGACACAAGGAAATGGAAACACGTTCCCTGTTCATAGATGGGGAGAATCAACATTGTCAAAATGGTAATACTCCCTAGAGCTCTGTACAGATTCAATGCAGTCCCTATGAGGATACCGATGACATTCTTCAAAGAAATTGACGAAACGCTCCTGAAATTTGTATGGAACAATAAACCCCAAGGATAGCTAAAGCAATCCTCGGGAAAAAGAAGATGGAAGGCATCACCTTTCCCAACTTCAAACTGTACTACAAGGCAATAGTAATTAAAACAGCATGGTATTGGAATAAAAACAGACCTGTGGACCTATGGAATAGAATTGAGTATCCTGACACCCAACCTCAAACACATGATCATTTAATCTTTGATAAAGGTGCAATGAGTCTAAAATGGAGTAAGGAAAGCCACTTCAACAAGTGGTGTTGGGAAAACTGGGCAGCAACATGTAAAAAAATGAATTTGGACCTGTGTCTAACACCATGCACAAAAATAAGATCAAAATGGATTAAAGATCTCAATATCAGACTTGAATCCATAAAGTACATTGAAGAAAATATAAGAAAAACCCTCCACGACATTGAAGCTAAAGGCATCTTCAAAGGTGAAACATCACTAACAAAGCAACTAGAAGAAAAGATAAACATATGGGACTACATGAAACTAAAAAGCTTCTGCACCTCAAAAGAAACAGTGACTAAGATACAAAAGCAGTCCACAGAATGGGAAAGAATATTCACCCAATACCCATCTGATAAGGGGTTAATATCCAGGATATATCAGGCACTGGTAGAACTTTACAAGAAGAAAACAAACAACCCCATCAAAAAATGGGGAGAAGAAATGAACAGAAACTTCAGCAAGGAAGAAATTCAAATGGCCAAAAAACATATGAAAAAATGCTCATCATCACTAATCATCAGAGAGATGCAAATCAAAACAACAATGAGATACCACTTTACACCACAGAGACTGGCACATATTCAAAAGAGCAAGAACAACAAGTGCTGGCGTGGATGTGGGGAAAAGGGGACACTCATCCATTGTTGGTGGGAATGCCGGCTGGTACAGCCTTTCTGGAAAACAATATGGACTTTCCTCCAAAGACTAGAAATTGAACTCCCATTTGACCCAGCCATACCACTCCTGGGAATCTACTCTGGGAAACCAAAAATACGCAGCGGAAACACCATCCCTACTTTTATGTTCATAGCAGCATTATTCACAATAGCCAGAATCTGGAAGCAACCAGAGTGCCCGAAAATCGATGACTGGATAAAGAAGCTTTGGTACATCTACACAATGGAATACTATGCAGCTGTTAGGAAAAATGAAGTTATAAAATTTGCCTATAAATGGATGGACATGGAGAAGATTATGTTGAGCGAAATTAGCCAGAAGGAGAGAGAGACAGATACAGAATGACTGCATTTATTTACATGGCATAAATATATATGTACATATTATGATACCAATATCCAAGGTCAAGTGAAGCATATATCGGGAGGTCTTGTCAAAGGTGGAAATTATCACAAACGTGTGCGAGTCAGAGTTTAGGAAAGACAGAAAATGGAACAGGGTGCTAATAATAGTCGAGGGTACTAATGCCAACCTAGAATTGAGCATTAAATAGAGACAAAAAGGATTCACATGACAACCTTTTAATGTATGTTCTGTAATCCATAGTCTGGAAGGGAAGGAAAAGAGAAAGAGAGAGAAAGGCAAAGAAATAAAGAACCTGCCATGGAGCAGGGCTGGGGAAGGGGAGGGGAACCCGGGGATGTTGTTGGTGGGAGATGGGCACTGGTGGAGGGACGGGTGCTGAAACACTGTATGACCAAAACCCAAACATGAACTTTTTTAATTGTGTATCTTTTTATTTGTATGGAGATGGTCACTGGTGGAGGGACAGGTGCTGAAACACTGTATGACCAAAACCCAAACATGAACTTTTTAATTGTATATCTTTTTATTTTTATATCTCACGGTGGTATAATAAAATACTTAATAAAAAAAAGAAAATGATCTATGTTTCCATATGCCTACAATGAGTCTTTTTTTGCTCAAAATTAATCAATATAATACATCATATCAATAAGAGAAAAATAAAAAACTATAACGATCATACCAATAGATGCAGAAAAAGTATTTGACAAGATCCAGTGTCCATTCATGATTAAAACCTTCCAGAAAATGGGAATTGAAGGAACCTTCCTCAAGATAGTCAAATCCATCTACCAAAAGCCCCACATATCATTCTTAATGGGTAAAAATTGAAAGTCTTCTCCTTAAGATCAGGAACAGGACAAAGTTGCCCTCTCTCACCTCTTTTATTCAATATAGTACTGGAAGTACTTGCCATAGTAATCAGAAAAGAAAAGGACATTAAGGGCATCCAGATAGGCAAGGAAGAAATCAAGCTGACATGATACTATACCTAGAGAACCCTAAACTCTCAACCCAAAACTCTTAGAAACAATAGATATTTATAGTAGAGTGGCAGGGTACAAAATCAATACCCAAAAAGTCGGTGGCTTTCCTATATACAAATAACGAAAGAGAAGAAAGGGATATTAAGAAACCGATTCCATTCACAATTATACCACAGAAAATCAAATACCTAGTAATCAGCTTAACCAAGTGTGTAAAGGACCTATACAAAGAGAACTACAAGACACTGCTTCAAGAAATAAAAGAGGACACGAGGAAATGGAAACACATTCCCTGCTCATGGATGGGGAGAATTAACATTGTCAAGATGGTAATACTCCCTAGAGCTTTGTATAGATTCAATGTGGTCCCTATAAGGATACTCATGACATTCTTTAAAGCAATTGACCAAACACTCCTGAAATTAGTATATAGCATGGATAGCTAAAGCAATCTTTGGGAAAAAGTAGATGGGAGGCATTACCTTTCCCAACCTCAAACTGTACTACAAAGCACTAGTAATTAAAACAGTGTGGTATTGGAATAAAAATCAGACATGTGGACCTATGGAATAGAGTTGAGTATCCTGATACGCACCCTCAAAGACATGATCAGGTAATCTTTGATAAAGATGCAAAGAGTCCTAAGTGGAGTAAGGGAAGCCTCTTCAACAAATGGTGCTGGGGAAACTGGACAGACACATGTAAAAAAATGAATTTGTACCTGTGTCCTAACACCTTGCACAAAAAATCAGATCAAAATGGATTAAAGATCTCAATATCAGACCTGAGTCCATAATGTACGTTGAAGAAAATATAGGAAAACCCTCCATGACATTGAAGCTAAAGACATCTTCAAAGGTGAAACACCATTAACAAAGCAACTAGAAGAAAAGATAAACATATGGACTACATGAAATTAAAGAGCTTCTGCACCTCGAAAGAAACAGTGACCAAGATACAAAGACAATCCACAGAATGGGAAAGAATATTCACCCAACACCCACCTGATAAGGGGTTAATATCCAGAACATATCAGGCACTGCTACAACTATATAAGAAGAAAACAGCTAATACCATTAAAAAATGGGGAGAAGAGATGAACAGAAACTTTGACAAGGAAGAAATTCGAATGGCCAAAGGCATATGAAAAAATGCTCATCATCACTGGTGGGCACTGGTGGAGGGATGGGTGCTGGAACACTGTATGACCAAACCCCAAATATGAACTTTGTAATTGTATATCTCACAGTGGTATAATAAAATACTTTAATTTAATCACTAATCATCAGAGAGATGCAAATCAAAACAACAATGAGATCACCCTCACACCACAGAGACTGGCCCATATCCACAAGGGTAAAAGCATGGATGCGGGGGAAAAGGGAACTCTCATGCATTGTTGGTGGGAATGTCGACTTGTACAACCTTTCTGGAAAACAATATGGACATTCCTACAAAGACTAGAAATTGAACTTCCCCTGGGAATATACCCTGGGAAGCCAAAAACACGCAGCAGAAACACCATCCTCACTTTTATTTTCATAGCAGCACTATTCACAATAGCCAGAACCTGGAAACAACCAGTATGCCCCAGAACTGATGACTGGATAAAGAAACTGTGGTACATCTACACAATGGAATACTATACAGCTGTTAGGAAATATGAAATTATGAAATTTGCCTATAAATGGATGGACATGGAAAGGATCATGTTGAGTGAAATTAGTCTGAAGGAAAGAGAGAGATATAGAATGACTGCATTTATTTGCATGACATAAATATATATACATATTATGATACCAAAATCCAATGTCAGGCAAAATATGGATCAGGAGGTCTTACCAAAAGTGGAAATTACCACAGTCGTGTGGGAGTCAAAGGTTAGTAAGACAGAGAATGGAACATGTGCAAATAAATGTTGAAAGGGCTAAGACCAACCTAGAACTGAGCATTAAATACATGTAAAAAATGCACATGATGGCCTCTAAGTGTATTGCAATCCACAATATGAAAGATAAGGAAAATAGAGAGAGGGAGAGAGAAAAGATATAAAGAAACTGCCATTGAGGTAGGCTATAGGAGGGGAGGGAATTGGGACATTGGTTGTGGGAAATGGGCACTGGTGGAGGGAAGGTTACTGGAACACTATGTGATCGAAACCTCCAAACATGAACAACGTTGTAATTGTATATCTCAGGGTGGTCTAATAAAATATTTAAAAAAAAGAATAAAAGAACCTGCCATGGAAGCAGGCTGGGGGAGGGAGAGGGAACCGGGACATCGTTGGTGGGAGATGGGCACTGGTGGAGGGATGGGTGCTGGAACACTGTATGACCAAACCCCAAATATGAACTTTGTAATTGTATATCTCACAGTGGTATAATAAAATACTTTAAAAATACCCTAGAGAAACAAAAGTTGTAAAATTCAAACTAGTGAAATTTTGTAATTGAAATATAACATCTGAAACAATAAGAAATTAAGAGTAGAAAAGAAAGACAATAGAACTGTGTGTGAATACCTGCAACCTATGATGATGAGGAATACAACGTTTATTATATTCTCCTTTCTTCCCTTTTTTATGGAACAGGTGTGTTCTACAAAAAAGGAAGGAAGACATTCTGCAGACCTGAACTAGAATCAGGTCCCTGATTCTGGATCTCTCTGTACATTCCACCCATCTGTGTTATATAGAGCCCTCCTGGCACAGCCTGGTTTCTCTCCAACACACAGCACAAGGATGGCATTTTTTTCTGCTTTTTGGGTCACATCTAGCAATATTCAGGGGATATTCCTAGCTGTGGACTCAGAAATTACCCCTGATGGTGCCTCAGGGGACCATGCTTGGGATTGAACCTGAGTTAGACGCATGTAAGACAAATGTCCTACCCTCTGTACTATCACTCCTGCCCCTTTAATTATTTTTTAAAAATGATTGCTTATTTCCTATTTAATTTTTGTTTTTAAACTTGCTATCTATGAGCCTGACAGAATGGTGCACATATATGAAGTACAACCTGACTTGCAGGGAGTTTCTCACTGCTGAATAAAACTCCGCATCCCACATAGAAACACTAAACAGATTAATTTTGATTGGTGTCTTCATAGAAACACAGCATGCTTCAGCCCAGCATTGACTCCTCTGCAAAGAAGCAGTGGGTGCCTTCTGACCCATAGCACAGTGGGAGAACTGTTTTTTCCGAAGACATCTCTTCAATGTGACTTAGGAGTGCAATAATTAGTATGACAAGAGAATAAAGTCCTGTTTCCTTCAGATTAAAAAATCAAATTTTCAAACCATTTTTTAGAAATAGTCTATAAAGGTCTATGGTTCCTTTACATTTAATACCAGTTGAAAGAGTTCCCAGTGGTAATTTCCCCCTATACTCCTCCATGCCAACTACTGTGTTATAACCTATATTGAAGTGAAAATTGCCTGTGTGGGAGGCATAGCTATGGAAGAAAAAAATGTATTGGAAAGAGACGGTCCTGAGTTCTAGCCTTAGCAGCTGGGTGGAGTATAGAAAGACAGTTGAAAAGAGAAAAAAAATTCCAAGCAGAGGAAGAGCAAAGGAGGCTATGGAATGCAGACTCATCAGTAGATATTGATAAACAGCAAGAATGGTAGATGTCTGGAGAATTTGCATGTAAGGAGTGCCTGTGCCTGAAGATGTAAGATAGTACTTAATGACAGGGAAATAAAATTCTATGTGGTAGATAAACTATGTGCTGTTGTCAATAGAACACAGCTGTGCAGTCAAAGCCTCTTGTGTTTGAAGTTTAGTTCTACTAAACTGTACTTTGAGAAAGTACAGTTTCTCATGTAGAGTTATTCTAAATATTAGAGATGTTTGTGTAAAGGCTGTAGCACCATGCATTGGCTTGGGAACATATGAACATAATGAGTTCTACAAATGAAGAGTAACTGAAAATACCACGGTGTTGAAAGAGCACTACACTGATGTTTGGAGCATGAATCCAGATTGTGATAATGTCAATCATTTGGAAGGGCATTGTCCCTTATTTGGAAAATAATGGATCTGAGATTGGATTGGAGTCAGGTGGCGGAGAGGAGGAACTAGTGCAATAGATATTTGTAAGTCAAAGCTACAAAAACTGTGGTTTATGACAAGTAGATGGCAGAGGATAGAGAAAGTTAAGGAATAGAGAGGGCTGAAAATGAATATCAGGTTTTTTCTTAGATGATGGATTAAAAGTAACACCCGAATATAGATGTAGATTATGAAAGGAGGGACAGATTTTGTTGGAGAAATTTGACTTGTAATTTAGGTACAGGAAAATCCATCCAAGATCAGAAAATGAAAATATAATCAAACTCCAAGGCTATCTATTAAGACTAGATCAAATCCATATATTTGTAAATATATTCAACAGTACATCAGCATAAACAAGAACTGAATTTAAAAGCCAGGCATGCAATCTATAGTACTCAAATATTTGTGCAATTTGGGCAACATTGTTGAGTCCTTCTGAGCTCCATTTTTCCTTATCCATAAAATAGGGTAATTAAAATTACTCCTACGACTTCCATTACCTTCAGCATAATGTATATTATGCAGAGATTCTCAGGAGCCACTTGTCTTTTGAGCACTTATCTTTATGTTCCTTTTGCTTCTGACCCATTTGTGTATGAGGTACTGTATGTAGACCTTCTCAGCTAGATTACCGTGTGAGTCACAAATGCCCCTATATTTAAGAAAGGCAGGTGCAGGATTCTAAAGTCTCCTGGATGCCTTCCATGACAGGACTCGCAGCGCAACTGGAGCAGAGCCTGCACTCTTTTGTGAGAACACAATGCTTTCTGTTATCTCTCCACACCAAAAGAAAATGGAGACAATTCCCCATCATCAACAGGAACTAGCAGTTTTAGGAACAAACAGAATAGGAAGATCTATTTTTTGGAGCCAAGAGAATGGTCACTGGATTTTTGTTATTGTAGTCGTAGTGGTTTTGGAGCCACACCCAACTGTGTTCAGAGCTTTTTCTTGGCTCTGTGCTCAGAGATCACTCCTTGCAGTTCTCAGGGGGTCATATGTTGTGCTGGGGTTCAAACCCATCAGTCATTTGTGAGGCATGCATCTGAGTTCTTACCCATTCTACTATTTCTTCAGCCCAGATTTAATTTTTTTTTTCAAATCTTACTGAAGACAAGATGAGAAAGGATATGAGAATTATAGTAAGAAAAATGGAAGGAAATATGGATGTTTGGAGAGATGAAAGGCATGTAAATCTGAGACAGTGGAAGGGAGGGAGTTTAATTAGTAAACTGACATCCATTTCTTATATCAAAAGTTGTATGACTTTTAGGACAATATAACCCACCCTTTAATCCAAATGTATTAAGGAAGATGATGATCCTTTAGTTGTTCTAGACCCCTAGAATGTACTGCAACACTTCATTTATGTACATTTTCCTGATGTCACTGTAGATGCAAATTGTTACCACCCCACCACCATCACTAATAAATGGACAAGATTTTAGAGTATAGAGAAATAATGTTCCTAATATCACAGACCTACATTAAGGTGGCTCCAAGATTCAAACCTTGGTATAATTCCAACTATAATATTTTTTCTCATTTCAAACTGTTTTCTACAACAAATAAAAATTTAAGTTCCCTCTAAGAAATGTGTTTTCTCTAATAAAATGTAATGAACATTAAGCTGGACAGTCAAAGTGATCCCATGGGTCTTGAGATGAGGGGAGAGTTTGTCTTTTAATGGTAATGGTGTTATAGTTCAAAAGTTTGCCTTTCAATTAACTAAGAACTGTGGTTCTTAATTTTATTTCTACATAATCTGATTTCAGCTTCAGGTTAATGGACCCAAAGGGAGTTAGTGCTACTTGGGTTTCCAAAGCATCCAGCAACACCTCCAGATTATTGGTTGTTAATGGAATCGCCTAGACTTTTTGACTTTGCCAATTCTTCTCAGATGACATGGAGAAGAGGACAACTTCATATAGTGAATTAGTAAAGAGGTGAGAGAGGTCCTCCATTTAGTTAGAAGTACCAATATACATAGATACAGAACAGAAAAAGAGAGGAAGTCTGATGTTTGCAGTGTGCCTTGAGCAGAGTTCAGACAAAAATAAAAGTAGAGTAGGAAGAAAGTGTAGGAAGAGGAAGCTGTGGGGCACTTAAAGGGTGTCATAAGCCTACTAGAGACTGATCATTAGTTTTTGACACTGTAGAGGTTATGGGAGAGAGGCATTTGACTTGGACATTTGGTAAATTATCTAGCTTCATTATGTAGGCATGATTCGGGCATTAATAACATTGAGGTGGCAATAATTGGACCAAGACTTGGCCAGAAATTTTGTGGAAACTTTAAAATAAAAGAAGGAAAAAAATGGAAAGAAGGGAGAAAAATGTGCGGAGAGGGAGGAAATGTCTGCTGTACTTGATTGCAGATGTGGAGGTAAGTTCACCTAGCTGCAATCATTTGACTTTTAGAAAAATATAAACTAGTAAGTCAACTCCAGAATGCCTCAAGCCCAGATTTCCACCTCTGGTGAATTAGTGACACATAAGCTAATGAGGCTTTTCTAAATGGGAACCCAGATCAAAGCAATTCTACTCAAGATTTTATAAATGTAACAATATTTGAAGAAGAAAGACTTGAGAGGCTAATAATGCAAGATGCTTTGATTGTGGGCCTTTGGGTGATTTGGAATCCAGTAGGTCATGGGAAATTTTCCCTAAATGATGGCAAATAAATGAGGGCTTTTATTTTAATGAGGACCAGAGCTTCATTTTCATAGGTGTATTAAATTATGCTATGCTGATTGAATATTTAATTTTCTTTAGAAAGAAAAAAAAATCTGGCTTCCTCAAAGGCATGAAGAATTAAAGATCAGGGAACTTTTCCTTAGTATTTCACCTGTGAAACGATCTCAGAGACGTCTAGAAACTACGGGAGGCAGACTTTCTTACAAATATTTTAAAGCAGGAAAAGTCTTCATTTTCGTGAAGATAATGTTTCACATTTTCTGAAAATCACACTCAGGGTTTTGTACTGCAGGCGTGTGAGCAGAGGAGGAGGAATATGTTGTTTGGATGCTGGCCTAGATGCCTTGAAATACTTGCTTTTTAAACAGCTGCACACGTTTGGGGAAATAAATTAATCTTTCCAGTGTGTTTCCTGACCTATGATTGAGAATGCGGAGGATGGTGTGCCTCCAGGACTTCTACCAGACTCACATCAAAGCATTCTTTCCTCACAACCCTGGCACTTGATTTTGCTTCTGCATTATGAGAAGAATAGGTTCTCCTTTGTCTACTTCACATGTTCTGAAACTGAAGTGAAGGCCCAGTGTTGGGGGGGCGTGGAGGTGGTGGTGTACAGGAATATGTTTGCTGGCACAAAACAAACTGACAGCTGAGCAGGGTCTAATATTGGGATGTCATGGGCCCAGCAGACCCTCCATTATGCCGTGGTTTTGTCGCTGAGAGACCAGGGTGTATTTCCACGATAGAAACTCTCTGAATTTTCATTTTGTGCCATGAATGAGTTCAACAAAGCCCTAGAAAGTTAGCTTAGAATCCCACATGCATAGATTTCTCTTGACTTATTTTTTTTTTTTTGCTTTTTTTTGGGTCACACCCGCAATGCTCAGGGGTTTCTCCTGGCTCTGCACTCAGGAATCACTCCTGGTGGTGCTCGGGGGACCATATGGGATGCCGGGATCAAACCTGGGCAGGCACGGGCCGGCCACCTGCAAGGCAAACATCCTACCTGCTGGACTCTCGCCCGGCCCAACTGACTTTTTTTTTTCTTTTGGGTCACACCTGGCGATGTCAGGGGTTACCCTGGCTCTGCACTCAGGAATTACTCCTGGCAGTGCTCGGGGACCATATGGGATGCCAGGGCTTGAACACGGACCGGCACAGGCCTGCTGCATGCAAGGCAAACAAACGCCCTACCCCCAACCATTGACTTTTACTCTAACCTCTTCTACTATCAGAGCCACTTGGTTTAGAGACACTCCTTTGGAAACTTTACTCAGCAGCTTCCACCTTTATGTGCATCACCATTACTCAAGACTTTTTCAAACCTGTTGGCCTTGGCACCACAGTGGCCCCCACCTAAACGGTGTCTTCTCTCCAGATGCTGAGTTGTTGAGTGCAAGGACTTGGTATTACTCTCATTTATAGGCTCTCCTGACACTCTGCTCTGGCACCCAGTCATTGCAAGATTTAATCTGATTAAAAAGAAAATTTACTTCTATATGATTTACTAATAAAATCCAATGAGCACTCACTCTGGACAAAACTAGAGCATTATCGAGAATGAATAGAAGCTATAGCTTGGAGATTCTTTCTCTCTGATATTCAAGTCAAGCTAACAGTATCTTAAGGAGTTTTGTAGCCATATGTGCAGCCATAAGTGAGTGATCTTCAGACACTAACTACCCTTGCCTGCATCTCTTCCCCTCTACTCACTGCTTGCTGGGTGCCCTCCCCAATACTCACCTTCTCCAGTGGCCATATTTAGGCCACTAAGAGTAAGCTGATGAAGAAGAAACAGGAAAAAAAAATCAGAGATATTAACAAGTTAGTCTTATTCAAAATATTCTCAGGACCATGGTAGGGCAATGTTTAGCTGCTGATTGAAAAGTAGGAGCCTGTATTATGTCTTAAGAATTACACTCCCCACTGTCCCAGTCCTGTCTTCATAATTTCTCTGTCGAATTATTTGTAAAGAAATTCAGAGGTTTGAACATATCTTTCTCTGTCTCTGTCTTTGTCTCTGTCTCTGCCTCTCATTTTTTATTTTTGGCTTTGGGTGTTATTCTTGCCTCTGCACTCAGAAATCACTCCTGTTGGTGCTCAAGGGACCATATGGGATGCAGGGGATTGAATCTGTGTCAGCTCTGTGCAAGAAAACCACCCAATCTACTATTAGCCCCTGAACTGTTCTGGACCCAAACACTTTCTTTGTGAAAAGTGTTGTAGGCAGGCAGACAGAGGGGGCGCCACATGGCAATAAAATTCCTGAAGAAGAGATCCAGAGCCACACCTGATTGAAAACCGAAAGCAAACTTGACAAGACCATTATCAACAATAAATCCTGGGGAGGGAATGCCAAAGGGAATGTGTGAAGCCCTTAGGCCACTGACCCTTCTAAAGGCTTTAGATAATTAACTCTCCCAAGAAAGATAAATCAGCCTTCCTGCCAGGACCCAGCTCACAGAAGACTCCAAAGCATTCCAGTCTAAGAAGACCACTCCCAAAGTCTACGGCCCTAGAAACCGAGGTTGAAGCCCCATATGGGAGTAACTTGGGGAGAAATCTATAAAAGCCATCCTGACCAAAAGACAGCATGCACGTGCTGCATGGACACACATGCTGCCTGAGCCCATGTGGTCGAGCACATGTGGTACCTGAGCACGTGTGATTGCCCGTGATCTCCCCTCTTGAGATGTATACTCTCTTACTTGCTCTCCCTCTTTGGAGTAGCCCGCGTTCTCCCTTGAGTGCGTTACTCTCTCTCTCTCTCTCTCTTTCTCTCCCCTCCCCTCTCCTTAAACCTCCTTAATAAAATCTATTTTACTTCACTGCACGTCGACTCCTGAAAATTCTTTTTCTGCGAGGAAGATAAGAACCCGAAGGCAGCCCTGGGTAAGGAAGGCCTAGGACTGATTTTGCTTTCCTGCAAAGAGCAATTCCTGGCTCCAGCCTGAGTCCGTGGCTCCCCTGAGAAACCTCGGGTGGTGGGGATCGACTCCCGTGCCTAGAGATCAAGCGGACGTCAGGTGTGGCTTGACGGCCACCATGTGGGGCTGGTGGGGCCCAGGCCGTGCAGGGGCTCATCAGAGACTTTATCAGTCCTAAGCCTGCCCAGAAGGTCCCGGGTGGCAGAGACTGCTGGGGGAGAAAGCGACCTTCTCTCTCCCCTTCCAGCCTCACATGAAGTCACCCGTGGGGTCCACCTGCAACAAAAAGAACATAGGTTTTGCACACCCAGTCACAAATATCAGTTCTGCCTCTTGCCTATCATAGTTTTTGCCTGATATCTTTTTTTTTTTTCAAATAGCAGAAATAATGTAGCTAAGGCACAGCCATACAGGGAAAGGCAGCTCATATCGTCTGCAAAAAGAGAAACCCTGACTTCTCATCCTGGTACAAAAGGCTGTTGAGAACGAGTTTCCTGCCAACTTCTTAGCATTTTTCCCTCCAGCTTTGAAACTACTGCCAGTCTAGGTCAGTTCATAGGGTCAACACACTAGGACCTCTATGTGAAAGGTTTAAAATCAGGCCTTGGGGAGCAGGTTGGGAAGCCATAATCATGCTCACTGAGAATTTTCTGTGTCTAATTCTTCCCCTGGGCCAAGAGAGAGGTATTTCTCAGCTGAAACCTGGAAGAACTGGTTCATAACTTCCTGTTGCTTCTTTCTTTTCTACACAACCCCTCATTGAAAAGTCTCTGGACTTGCTGAGTCACTGCATGAAGGAAAGCTGCCCTGGGGAGACAATAGGACTTTGCATGACTAAGCACTCTCCCTTTGCTGTGTTATGCTGCTTAGCTTCAGGGGTGTTTGTTGCCACAAAATAATCTAATTATACTAATAGACTCATTAAGGGACATATTTATTAAGCAACTATTATTGCTGACTTTGATACAAGACTAGTAGGAGAAATGACAGGAAAGAGCCTTATGAGGCCAGTTTTAATTTAGCTAACTAATAATAAACAGAAGTAAACAGACAATTACAATACAATGTGATATTTACTCAAATGCAGTTTGTTTCTGTAGAATAGAGGAGGACCATTTAACACAGTCTGGAGTCAATTTTCCTAGAGAAAGTTACAACTAATCAGAATTCGAAAAATTGAATGGAACATAGGGAAATGCGGGGTAGTTTTGGTGGTTAGGTGGTTAAGTTGTATGTGAAACTCATGGCAATTCTCACTAAATAATTTCTTATCTTTAATTTTGTATGTACTTTTACCTAGATATAGTCATCAGCTTCTGAGAATAATACAAAGCTCTTCCCCATAAATCCATAGCACTTAAAATAGGTCCTGTTCTGGACTTAATTAACTTAGAATCATAAAACAACACAGATGAATTTCAAAAGAGACATCATGTATTATATGGACTTCACAGATAATACAGACCAGGCAAAAGTTATCTTATTTTGTGACTTAGAGGCTATGTCTTAGAATCATGACGTTAAAATGGCATGGACTATTTGGATGAGAGACCAAAGGAATTAAAAATGTTAGAAATCCTCTTGGCATGGCACACAAGTTCTCTGGATGCAAATCTATAAAACAATGCTGAAAGTGAAGCCCCTACTAGGCACCATTTGATGGAAGATGAGAAATTCAAACTCAGAATCCTAGAATTTACAAAGGAATTACAAAGAGTCAAGAATTTACAAAAGAACTGTCAGAAAAATCTTCCTCAGAATTTTAAGATCTTTGAAAAGAGCCAAGAAGATGGGAGGAAAATTAGCACGATTCCTTTAAGATATCAGTATGTTTAAAGGCCAGCTCATATCTGGTGAGTATTAAATTGAACCATTCTAAGAGATGTGAAGTGTTTGCTCTCTGAAGTTGAGATATAATGGCCAACCAAGATATGCAGTGAACAGAGGATGACTGTTACGTCATTGCTGCAGGAGAAGCTGGAGAAATATTGCAGCACCAACACTCAGTGCCTTAGAGAAAGGGATGTAGTAAATTTTTCCATGAGTCAGTGTGTGGTTCCTGGAAGTGAGTGAGAGAAAGCTAGGATAATATTCCAATTAACAGGGCTGCCCCCTGAGCTGGGGTCCCACCACTGAGAACCCAGGTTCTCAAGGTCTGATTTGCTTCCAACTAGCTTGGGAAGTCCCAGGGGAGGTTTGTAGTTAGAGAATTTCTAGGAAACCTGAAATTGCCTATGCTTCTCTCACGCCTAGGAAAATAAGAGCTGCTGATAATATTCCCCAAATAGTTTCCTATTCTCTGACTTCTCTTTCCTTCCCCCCCCCACACCAGTTTTGGACAGGTGAGAATCATTTTAGAAGTTGGGGTGCTATTGCAATTCAATTATACTGAGAGATAAGAACCCAATTCCCATACAATTTCCAGCCTAAAAACATTGGAATAAAAAAAAAAAACCACTGGAATTAGGGAAAAGGGGAAGATAATACAAAATATGGTTTGTATTTATGTCTGGACACTAGTTTTCTATGTCGAGACCATATTTGTCACTTAAACTGTTAATTACCTGACAACTACTGGAAAAGTCTTGGATTTGCCTTATTTTAATCTTGGGTCGAGAAATGTTTTCTACATGCAACAAATTGTTAAAATTTTGTGCTAGTGGTGGTGGTGGTAAAATGCTGTGAAGCTTTTGAATTACTTCATAGGCTATACTATGTTTAACCTGCATTTTTTCTAAAGAAGTTTTAAGCATCTCTGAAACTTTTGGAAAAGGTCCTTAAAACTTACTTAAAAATAAGAAATAGTAAATGGATATCAATGGTCTAGTGTTTGGTATCATTCACTTAGTATATGTGAAGCATTATAACCCTTATATTATTGTACTATCAGCTCATTTCTTCCTGTTAAGAACATTATCTGTTCAACTTAAAATTCTTAACTAAGATGTCCTTTAGAAACAGAATAGTCAGGGACAAAAGGACAGTGGAATTATGTGTGTGATTGTTACACTGTACACCTGTGTTCTTGACCATTTTAAGGTCTCTGAGCCTTGTCTCACTTGCTACTGCCTGAATTGAACTAAAACCCTTTGGTTGCCTCAGTTTATACTAGAGTTTTCTCTATCACATAATCATCAAGAAGTAAACACACACAGATATACCTTAAATTATCTTCTTTGACACATTGCAAGCCAACACACTTAAAATTTGAAAAGAAAAAAATGCTTTGGGGACAAAGGAATAGAAAAGGGGATCATGTGTATTCTTTGCATGCAGCCAAACAGGGTTCAGTTGCCCCATACCCTATGTGATCCCTTGATTCTTGCTAGGAGTGATCCATGAACAGAGAACCAGGAGTGAGCCTTGAGCTCTGCCAGTTGTGGCACCAAAAACAATAAAAAACTTAGAAAAAAATATATTGTATATTTATATTTTATAGATATTTGAAGATACACATTTCTATTACTGGTTTTGGCATATTGAATATGCATTGGACAGCATGCCAGGCTCTGCCGTGCAGATGGTATATTCTCAGTAGCTTGCAGGGTTCTCTGAGAGGGGTGTGGAAGTAAATCGTGTGGCCGCAGAACAGCCGGGTGCAACGGGGAGAGCTGGTATCTGCTCTGCCTGGAGTATCTGCGCCTGTGGCTCAAGCATTCCTGGGCTTGAAGTACTCTCCTCTGAAGGTGAGTCTCTGAAGGGCTGGGCCTTGTAGGCTGGAGATTGGATTCATCTCTTGGGTGGAGATCTGAAGAGCTGTGGAGTGTGGATTAAGAAGATCACTGCCAGCATGGTGTGGGGGGTTCCTCTGGGTTAATCGGGATGGTAGACTTGGGCCGGAAGTCGCTCTTGTGGGCGGAGTGCAGGGGGTTCAATGGAGAGAGTTGGTATCTGCTCTGCCTGGGGTATCTGGCGTCTCAAGACCATGAATGAATGGTTTGAGGCTCTTCGAATTCCTGAAACAACCAGATGCCATTGGGCTACACTGGCACGTGATAGGTCAAATGGAAATGTTACTGGTGCCCACTCGAGGAAATCAATGAACAACGGGATGTCTAGTGATCTAGTGATAGATATTTGAAGTCTATTTAAAGTCACAAAAAGAAATATCTTCTACATTTTTTTAATCATTCTTTTCTTTTCTCTATTTTCCTATAGTAAGTGTCATCTCTCTGCTTGAAATACTCCCCATCTACTTATGCAGCCTATATATTGGTGAGTTGAATGAAAGCCCAGGTATTAGCAAAAATCCTGAAAAGATGTCCAGAATTTTCCCTGGCCACTAAAAATTCAACATCAATCTTACAGAGGTTTGAGCATGTGATAGATTAAGGGAGAGTGGTAGGAGGTCATGAACAGCCATAGAGTTTAAGTTCTTGGAACTCTTTCCTTTCTGGTAGGTGACCACACAGCTCTTATGGATTATCCTTGTCAGTACAATTTTATCCCTAAAACACTGTCCTAGAAACGGTCAGTTGGACCAAAGCTACAAAACAGCTTCCAATAGTGGTTCCTACTAAGCAAGAAAGAGTAAATAGAACTTTTTATCTTTGACCTTAATGCGTAATTAGTCCCTCTCAAAGTATATGTCCAAGCAACATTATTTCTTCTACCATCATTTCTATGGCAAAACATTGTCAATTATTTTATCAATCTAATGATGAAAATATTCGTTCTTCAGAGTACTTGATAAAAAAGCCATGTTCCCTCTTTTATCCATCCTCCTTATTGCACACACAGCTGCCTATAATTGAAAATTATAAAATTGGTAAACTGCAGAAAACTATTTTTAGACTAGAAACTTATTTTTAATGCATAAATTGCCAACACCTGTTATGAACTCCACCCAGCAGACCAGCCTATCACAGCCTAGCTCATCGAGATCTACCCTGCAGCAGTCTTTTTTAGTCCAGCCCAGGTATGTTGATCAGAGACTCATAGACATGGGGCAGAGCTGCTACTGGCTCTCCCTGTGCCAGCCGCTCATGAGGCGCCTGGGAGGGATAGCAGGTTCTAGCCCTGGCCCTCCACCCCAGCAGAGCCTCACAACAAGCCAGAAGGCCCCCACTCCATGAGGGACTCCATTTTCCACATCTGGACTTCCCCCTCATCAGAACTCCACCCAGCAGACCAGCCTATCACAGGCCGGCTCATTGAGATTCACCCTGCAGCAGTCTTTTTTTAATCCAGCCCAGATATGCTGATCCAGAGACTCATAGACATGGGGCAGAGGTGCTACTGGCTCTCCCTGTGCCCAGCCGCTCATGAGGTGCCGGGGAGGGATGGCAGGTTCTAGCCCTGGTCCGCCACCCCAGCAGAGCCTCACAACAAGCCAGACAATCCCCACTCCATGAGGGCCTCCATTTTCCACATCTGGACTTCCCCCTCGTCAGAACTCCACCCAGCAGACCAGCCTATCATAGCCTGGCTCTCGCGCTTACAAGCAGCCTTGCAGTTCATCAATAAATGCTGGATTTTCAGATGACTACAAGAGTATGCTACCCACATGGCAGAGCCTGGCAAGCTTCCCGTGTCGTATTTGATATGCCAAATACCAGTAACAATTACAGAACTCATTCCCATGACCCGATGAAATGGTCTGAGGCTCTTTATGTTCCTGGAGAAAGCAGGTGCCCTTGGGCTCTACTTGCATGAGACATGTCATATGGAGATGTTACTGGTGCCCGCTCGAGCAAATTGATGATGAACGGGAAGACAGTGATACAGTGAAATTGCATTAAAGAATTAGTACATCTTGACATTCTCAGAAATTTCCCTGCCTTACCATCAACTGAAGGAAGAGAAAGGAATTAAATTTAATTGGCTGCCATGCACATACATATTATATATACCTATATATATATATATATATACATATATATATTTAATTACATCCTAATTTATTTGTAGCTTATTATGGAGGTCAAGGACAAATGTGTCAGCAAATATTCCAAAATGCAGGGAGCAGGAAATATATATATATATATATATTCAAACAGAAAATGAATTATTTTTTATTAAAAATGACTAAATAAATTCAGACCAGGGAGCATCAGTCTTCAAAGATTAAAAAATGCCAATATAGAAATAAACAAATAAAAATCCATATAAACTTAAAAGCACCAAGACAATAAAGAGCCCAGCAAGAGCACAAATCACCTCTTCTCAGTAAAGACAAATTCAATTTTCATACAATTCCATGGAGGAATGCTACCACATCTCACATTTGGCACAGGGATACACTCTCAAAAAACTATGTCATTTAGTGTTTATTACATAATTTTATTTGGTGACACCCATCTTGTCACCCTGCTCACACAGCAAGTACTAAACAAAGAAAGATGAAATGAAACTTCCTCTGCCAAAAATTGGAGTCCTAAATAATCTTTAAAAAGGAGAGACTTACGGGGGATGTGATGGGCCAGGGGTGATAATGGCAGACAGATAGGGAAGGGCTTGTCTCACCTCTGAAGCAAAACAAGCTTGTACTGGAAAATAGGACATACAGGCCTATCAATCTTATTTCTTTTCAATTTCTTGAGCAGTTTCATCTTCAGTATTTCCACTACTTCTTGAAACCATTTTGATATTAAGATCTCTGAATGACTCAAATACTAGAATAGAAATAGTAGGGAAGAGCCAGAGACAGTTCAGGAGGTGAGGTACTTGTCTTGCATGTGACTATTCAATCCCTGGAATCACATGTGATCCCATGATCACTAGCTTGGCTCTCCCTTGAGTGCATTGTAAGGAAAAGCCCCTGAACATAATCAAATGTAGCCATCACCACCCCACCCCACCCCCAAATAATGCAGAGAGTTTTAAGGCACAAATGTTAAAACCCAATGGCAGAATTGTTTCTAATAGCCAGAGCAAATTAAGAATGTAATGGATGGTTTGATCAGGCACTATCCAGATACTAGAGCTCACAATTGAGTTTGATCATCCATCACTTGTGCTAGTAAAGTCTACACACCGGAGGATTCAGCAAGAGAGGAGGGAATGGTTTCAATCTAAGGAAGAGCTTAGAACACCAAGGAAAAGAAGAGTTAAGAAACCATGATTTCATGAGAAAAAGAACTTTCATTCTGTGCAACTCAAGAGAGCAGTATGATGATCAGCATGCAAAAGATGAATTAAGACATATTTGGCCCAGTCTAGGGAAAGACCTTCTCAAGAGGAAATTCTGATACTGACTGGACTGCTTTGTGAGAAATGAAACAGTCCTCATGTGTCAATAGCATCATAAGAAATAGTATGATGAGCACTTCTCAGATTTCAAAGGAATTTTTACTTAGGATAAAGACACAAAATGTGGCCCCTAGACCCCAATCTGAACACAAGTCATTTCTACATCCCTAACTCTTTGATACCTTAAGAGATGATAAATGTATGGCACACTGTCCTCTTCCCTATTGCCTTTTTCCTAGTTCTTTCTTGGACGAAAGCTCACTCTTGATCCAGAGTGGTAGAAGGATACAGCAGTGCTTAATAGTTATTTTTGGATAGATTAAATGATATAATACTTTGATCATTTCATAAAAATACCTATAAATGAAGAACAAAAGTATCCTATTTTGTGTTTATGGTATAAAATTTTATTTTCACATATAAAGGCATCATTTTCCATTTTTTTTTGCTTTCAAAATGAAATTTATTTAAATGTGAAACAACCTTAGTTTCAATTATCTTGAAAAACGTGTTAAGTAAATTTTATTTTTATATTAACATTTTAAAACTCCCAAAAGTTTCATTTTCTGAGTAGAAAGATATGCTTTAACTATTAAGTGTAATTTAATATTACTCATACATGCATATAAATATGCATACATGGGCCCACATTTCCAGTTCCACATTTCCATATCCACATATGTAGGATACCAAATATGTATATGTGTGCATATATATTTATACTACATAGAATTGTTTTCCCATACTATTTTAAATTTCTGTACCATGACCTTGAAAACATTATCTATTTTACCAAGATGAAGCACTTACATCTAGACAGTACCGTTCTTATCATTTGCTTTTCTAATGGTGTTTACATATGCAAATGCAAGTTTGCATATATAATATTGCACAGATCAGTAAATATTTCTTTTTATCTCTCTTCAACGCAGGATTTAAGGGACCGGGAACATAACAGAGCAATCTGGATCATGTATTCCCATAAAAGAGCCCCAGAGTCAATCTCCAGCATTGAGTGTTCTCCTGAGTACCTCTAGGAGTGATTCTCCTAAACATTCCTCAGTGCTCCTTCACAGCTTGGCCCAAGATATTATAAAGGAGGGAAAGGACCTGGGTGATCAAGTGGAAGAACATTTGCCTAACATGAGTAAGAACCTCTGCCAATTCCCCACAGCACACTACAATGCTTTCAGCACTGCTGGATGTATTCTTGATAACTCCCAATTATCACCAGGGTGACCCCTGAGCACTGGTGGAAATTAACATTGCACCACAAACTCAACTATTTACATTTCCATCCTATCTGATGAGTAGAGCATTGCTGGGAGTAGCTGAAAGCCCCTAATAAGCATTGGCTATGGCCCCTAGAGCACTTATTTTTTAAAGGCATTATTTATCATCTACATAGCACATTATTTTTTCACAATACCTAGATTGGCATGAAGCAGCTTCTTAGGAAATATTTTGCATGTGTGAATAAAAGATTGACTCTACTTTGAAAGATTTCTCCAAACAATTTATTTCTTAATTAATAAATAATTGTTTCCCTTTCCTAAATTAATCATACTTATGTTTAAATTAGCAGACAATAAATGTAAGATAGGAAACAGCAATAACAAAGAATTAAATTGACTGTCTGCAGCAAGCTTTGTTGCAGTGTAACTAATGACATCATCCCTCATCCTTCTCAGTCCCAGCAGAGCCCCTTTCTCCTAACAGTGCGCTAGAGTGCTGCATTCTTGCTTCTCATCTTCCCTAGCAGTGAAGTGTTGGTTTTAAGGATTGCTGTGGGCTAATGAGACATATAGAGAAGTTTCTGTGTTTAGGCGAGATTTCTAAAACATTCTCTTTCCTGCTCAGTGATAAAAATAGAATTTTTTTTAAATTACTGTGCCTTCCATTTTCTCTTGGTAGTGTCATTTCAGGACTATGTGTAGTAATATAACTTTCATACAGAGTAAGTCAGCTCAGAGAGGGAAAAGATGGGGTCCTTGATGACATTTTGAGCTACTGAATCATTTCTGGAATCACCTGCTGCTGTTAGTATATAATTATATAATTACATTTTGAATAGTACCGAAGTTATCTTTTAAAGTCGTAGTGCCAAATTATGTCCCTACTGGCCTAAGATTACTGAATTATTTGTATTATAACCAATACATGAAATCATCAGATTTGTATATTTATGTCAAATGTAATAGATACATAATAATAATAATAATAATAATAATAATAATGCTCTAATTTCCATTTCCCAACAACTAGCTATTGTTCTGAGCCTAACCTAACTGAGCCCTTCATGTTTGCTCTTTTGTGAAATTCTTGCCTTCTTCCTACTTTCGAGTCCACTCTTTTTGTTCTGTCTACTTTTTTCTGTGAATCTTGTCTGTATTTAGATATTAGTTATTCCTGCCCATATTTTTTTGCAGATATCTTCTTTCAGTCTATGGTTTCTTTTAATTTTATGTCTGTTTAATTTGTGCCGTAGATTGAGCAAAGGGTCTTATGCGTGTGAAGTAAGCAGTCTACCACTGACCTATGTCCTTGCTCTTTCTCTCGATGTGTATTTTGTGAATTGGATATTATTCATATTAAGGTAGTTGAAAAAAGCATCCATTCTTTTACACTAATTGCTATCATTTTGCAAATTGGTGAAAACACCCTCACAAGAAGCCAGAGGATCCCCACACCATGAGGGCTGCCATATTCCACATCCAGACTCCCCTCTCCTCAGAACTTAACCCAGCAGAAGAGCTGATCGCAGCCCGGCTCATCAAGACCCACCCTGCAGCAGTCTTTTTCAAGCCCAGCCCAGGTATGCTGATCCAGAACTCACATACATGGGGCAGAGCTGCTACCAGCTCTCCCTGTGCCCAGCTGCTCAAGAGGCGCCCGGGAGGGATGCTAGCCCTGGCCCACCACCCCAGCAGAGACTCGCAAGAAGCCAGAGGACCCCCCACATAATGAGGGCTGCTATTATCCACATCCGAACTCCCTCTCGTCAGAACTCCACCCAGCAGAAGAGCTGATCACAGTCTGGCTAGCGCAGCTACTAGAGGCTGTGCAGTTCATCAATAAGTGCTGGAGATCAGAGGTGACTAAAAGAGTATACCACCCACATGGCAGAGCCTGGCAAGCTACCTGTGACATGTTTGATATGCCAAATACCACTAACAATTATAGACGACGCCATTCCCATAACATGATGGAATGGTTTGAGTCTCTTTATGTTCATGGAGCAAGCAGATGCTCTTGGGCTCTACTAGCATATGACAGGACATATGGAGATGTTACTGGTGCCCACTCGAGCAAATCGATGATGAACGGGAAGACAGGTGATAAAAGTGATTATATAATTATATGTACATTAATAAACTTCATTGTATAAGCAAAGTTAGTTCGATAATCTGTGTTTTTACATGAAATAATATATACGGCCATAATTATTTAATAAACTAGTGATCACCTGGGTCACCTGTGAGACACAATTGTACACAGCTGTAACAAAGCCATTGGTAAGTTTGAAGAGTGTTAGCCCATTGCTTATTTACCTTTTGAAAACCCACCATTAAAAGCAACAATGCTTTTCCACAACTGTATGAGCATTTAAATGACATAAAAGTACTGAAAATGATTCTAGATACTTTCTAGCTTATTGGGCAAGTAAATCACTTGATCACTTGATATCTCGACATCCAGTAATTCATCAACTTGCTAAAACAGGCACCAGTAACATTTCCATTTGACCCTATTCGTACCAGTGTAGCTCAATGACATCTGCTTGCTTCAGAAATACGAAGAGCTTCAAACTGTTCATTCAAGCTCTTGACAAAGAAGTTTGACCATCTTGTAGGTGAGCAGTGATTTTTTGACGTACTGTGGGATCCAGTCAGTAGTGGCTCTAGTCCACGGTCATCTCCAAATTGCATTACATGTCCAGTACATCTGATTTTCAATGCCTTGGCAAATGAGACATCATCTGACTCTGAGTCGATGATGGAGGTCGAAACCCAGGATACCTTCTCTCACTTGAGTGAGGCATGATATTCCAAGCATAGCTCTTTTGATTTCTCTTTGGGAGACTTGAATAGTGCTCTCATCCTGCTTTCAGAGGGCCCAGGTCTAATGCAGGGAGAAAGGTGGAGTCGAAGAGATGTGCCCGGAGATGGAAGTTTTTTGTCCTTTAAGTTATTTCTTCTATGCTCTTGAAGGCATTCCATGCTGCTCTCTTCCTCCTGCACAGCCCAGTCATTCATCATGTTGACTTCTCCACCTAGGTACACATAACTGCTGCATTCAGAGATGTTTGTTCCATTGAGAGTGAATGGGGCCTCTGGAACTAATTCATTTTTCATGAACATTGTTCTGCTGAGATTCAGCCATAGACCTATCTTTCCACATTTTCGGTTGAAGTCAGCCAGCAGTTGTGCTACTTGGCTAATATTTGGTGTTATTAGAATGATGTCATCAGAGAAGCAGAGGTGGTGTAGTTGCCAACCATCTATCTTCACTCCCATTCCCTCCCATTCTAATCATCGCATGATGTTCTTGAGCGTGGCACTGAAGAGTTTTGCTGAAATGGTATCACCCTGCAGAACCCCTTTTGACATCAATGATCACTTCCTTGTAGAATGGTGAAATCCTGATGGTGAATCCGTAATACAGCTCATGAAGGATCTTGAGTGCCCTATTCGGCTAGGGCTTCGATGACCACTTTGGTCTCAACAGAATCAGAGACTTTCTTTAAATCAATAAAAATGAGACAGAGCAGCATCTTGAACTCCCTACAAACTTCAATGAGATTGGATACCATGTGGATATGGTCGACTGTGCTGAATCCTTTTCGAAGCCAGCTTGCTAAAATGGTTGTCCTTCATCTAAATGTTCTGCCAATCCTGTTCAGGATGACTCGAATGAACAGATTATAGATGACGGACAACAGGCAGATGGGGCGATAGTTGCCAATGTCTTGGATGCCTCTTTTCTTGAACAGTAGAACTGCCCTGCTGATTTTCCATTGGGAGGGCACTTTGTATTCAGAAAGGTAGCGTGTGAAGAGCCGAGCCAGTGTATTGATAAGTACTGATGGCAGATTCTTCAGTTGTTCGGGTCTGACCCTGTCTGGGCCAGGTGCTGTTAGCTTCTTTACCGACGAAATGGCATGGCAGATTTCAGAAGGGAGAACATTGGGAACAACATATCCATCCTGCAGAATTTGGTATGTGGACAGCTGGACATGGCTATCAAAGAGATCCAAGTAGAAGTCACAGATAATATTCTCCATTGCCTTTATGAAAGATGTGATAGATATATCAGGATTTGGAGGGCAGTCATCTTGGTGTTATAGTTGGCCAAGGACAGGCAGGCATTGCTAATGCTTTTTCTGACTTCTGCTGCATCAACCAGTATTTCTGCTCTTCTGTCTTTGATGTCTTCCTTTATCGCTTCTCTGCACTGCTTTGGGAGCATCTGGTTGTGTGAAGCTCATGCTTTGCCACGTTGTCGAATGGGCTTGAGAGTTTTTGAAGGCAGGCGTCCTTTTTGTGTCTTTCTCTCTCGGCGTTCTTCACACAATCATTGAGGTGCTGAACCTGTTGGTTGTATTCTTCAACAATGTCGTCAATAATGGCATCTTCCCATGTTGCAGAAATTGTGCCAAAGAGTTCCCAGTTGGTGGTCATTCTGGGAGTTATCTTCTTAAACTTTGCAGCCTTTTCTCCCCATTGCATGAAGTAAAATTTTGCATGAAGATGGTGGTCTGATCCTGTTTGGAATTTTGGGACAACAGTGACTCGGTCAGGCAAAACCATCAATTGAATATGATGTGGTCAGTTTCATTGTGGAACTGTGCACTAGGAGATTCCCATGTCCAGAGTTTTGATTCAGCACTCTGGAACTGTGAGTTCCTATGAATGGTCTTGGTGGACATGATGAACGCTGATAGTCTCTCACCCTGTTCATTCCATTCTAGGCCATTCTTCCTATGTGGAGTTCTTCGGCCAATCTTCTCTGTCCTATCTTGGCATTAAAATCACTGACTATGATCTTGTAGCAGTTTGTTTTCAATCCGGCCCAGGTATGCTGAACCAGAGACTCTCAGACACGGAGCAGAGCTGCTACTTGCTCTCCCTGTGCCTAGCCGATCATGAGGCACCCGAGAGGCATGGTGGGTTCTAGCCCTGGCCTGCCACTCCAGCAGAGCCTCACAACAAAACAGACGACCCCCTACTCCATGGGGGCCCCCATTTCCACATCCAGACTTCCCTCTCATCACAACTCCACCCAGCAGACAAGACTATCACAGCCCGGATCATCGGCACCCCTCCTGCAGCAGTTTTTTTTTTCAATCCGGCCCAGGTATGCTGAACCAGAGACTCTCAGACATGGGGAAGAGCTGCTATTTGCTCTCCCTGTGCCCAGCTGCTCATGAGGCACCCGGAAAGCATGGCGGGTTCTAGCCCATGTGTGCCACCTCAGCAGAGCCTCACAACAAGCCGGACGACCCCCTACTCCATGGGGGCCACCATTTTCCACATCCAGACTTCCCTCTCGTCACAACTCCACCCAGCAGACCAGACTATCACAGCCTGGCTAGTAGCTGCGTGGTTCATCAATAATTGCTTTATTTAGAGGTGACTACAAGAGTATGCCACCCACATGGCAAGCCTGGCAAGCTGCTCATGTTGTATTTGATATGCCAAATGCCAGTAACATTTATATTAGGTCATTCCCATGACCTAATATAATGGTTTGAGGCTCTTTATGTCCCTGGAACAAGCGGATGCCTTTGGTTTCTACTAGCATGAGACAGGACATATGGAAATATTACTGGTGCCCGTTCTAGCAAATAGATGATTAACGGGAAGATAGTGATAGATGATCTTGTAGGTGTGATCTTCTTTATAGAACTCTTCCAGTTCCATGTAGAATTTCTCAATTTCTTCTCCTTTTATGTGGACGTTGGTGCGTAGACAACAAAGATAGAAATTGCTGACAGTGGGCCACATCTCTTCAAGTGTAATCATCCTATCTGGTTTGTTAGGTCTTCAAATGAATCAATGTTCATGGCCAGGTTCATGTTGAGAAGGACACCAACAGCACCGACAACTCTTTCGTTGCATGCTCCAAGGAACAGTTCTTCCCTGGTGTCAAAAACAGTGTGATAAGATGCTGCCTCCTCATCTCATCAGACCAATGATTTCTTACTTGATTTTTTTGCACATGCAACATCAGGTTCTCGATTCATGCCTCCGATGCCAGTATACATGCATTGAAAGTACTGACAGTCATTTTAGTTCATCTTCATTTTAGCAACTTAGTTTGGTGCTGAGATTTTATCAGCCACTCCTTGTTCGTCCTTCTTAGTGCTGCCATATTAAGTGTTCTTTTATAGTCAGGGAAATAAGCATTGTTATTACTTTTTTTGGCATCTCAAATACACATCGGGCGGTTTGCCAGGCTCTGCTATGTGGGCGGTATACTCTCAGTAGCTTAACGGGCTCTTTGAGAGGTGTGGGTAGAATATTCTTGGTAATTTGGAGATAAATCACAATAGGGAGAATCGGTAGCTGCTCTGCTTCGTGTACCTGTGTCTCGGGCAAGTACAAACCACACTGAAACTTAATTTCCTCATTTGCACTATGAATAGTAGTAGGAGTTACTTAAGCTTGAATCAAGTGAGACAATTCATGGAAAGTTTATAATACCGTGCCCTGATCATGAAAATATCCCACCAGCACAGTGCTGTTCTCCACTTGCAGGATTGTAAGGGAGTTGAGTGATTTTTTTTCAGTTTTTTTTTGTTGTTGTTGTTGAGACTTACTTGCTCTTGCTTTGGTTTCTCATTTTCTAAGCTAAGGAATTCTAACAAGGCCTCATGGCAGAGGAAGCCATGAAAGTCCTTGGAAAAAATGAAGGAGTGTGGTCAGAAGTCAAGTTCAATTTTCAGATCACCAAATATGCATGCTGCCCTACCCTGAATTTTATTGTTCTCCTATTTCTAGTCATGACTTAAACATGAGTAAATGCCCTAGCCATTTTTCTTTGGTACTACAAACATCTATCTATTGTGCTTTGTCAAGTGTTTGGCAGGGCTGTTTTTAGGATTGGAAAAGCAGTCTCCATGATCAGGCTGACTTCCTCTCCGTCCTTTCAATACACTTCGGGCAACACCTCAGGAGCCTCTGTAGGTCCTTATAGTTACTCACCTGTCTCTCTGGGTCACATGCCTCTTTTCTACAACCCAGTGTTTCCACTGTTTGCCTCAACAGATTTCTTCCAGAGTTTGATTTCTTCCTCATAAATCTGAATTGCATCTTCCATTTCCAGTATATACCTTGCTAATGCTGAGTTATTAATTATAATATGCCCTAAAAAGTAAAGCTAAACTCAGTAGTAAGTAAATAGCCTTCTGTGCAGTGTTTACTTGTTCTCAGAAAGTGACAACTAATATTTTTTCCATTGAGGTAAATCCAATGTGCTTATTGCCCATACTATTTTGCCTCCCTTGCTGGGATCATCTGTTTTATTGTTGGAATTGGGTCATCCTCTCCTTACCTGAATAAAATTGTACAAATAGATAAAAATATATGCTTAGGTGAATATTCTTTCCCACTCTGTAGACTATCTTTGTATCTTCGGTTACTGTTTCTTTTGAGGTGCAGAAGCTTTTCAATTTTATTTACCCATTTGTTTATCTTTGATTCCATTTACTTGGTCAGTGGTGTGTCGTCTTTAAAGATACTTTTAGTTTCGATGTCGTAGGGCATCTGACAAGGGGTTAATATCCAGGATATATCAGACACTGGTACCCTTCACAAGAAAAAAAACAGCCAACCCCATCAAAAAATGGGGGAGAAGAAATGAACAGAAGCTTCCAAAAAGAAGAAATTCGAATGGCCAAAAGGCATATGAAAAGTACTCTTCATCTTTAATCATCAGGGAGATGCAAATCAAAACAACAATGAGGTACCATGTCACACCACAGAGACTGGCACACATCCAAAACAGCAAGAACAGCCGGTACTGGCATGGATATGGGGAAAAAGGAACTCTGATCCACTGTGATCCACTGTTGGTGGGAGTGCCGACTGGTCCAGCCCTTTTGGAAAACAATATGGGCATTCCTCTGTAAACTAGATATTGAGCTCCCATTTAATCCAGCAATAGCACTCCTGGGAATATACCCTAGAGACCAAAAAAACACATAGCAGAAACACAATCTGTACTTCTTTATTCATCTCTGCACTATTCACAATAGCTAGAATCTGGAAACAACCTAAATGCCCGAGAACAGAGGACTGGCTAAAGAAACTGTGGTTCATCTACACTATGGAATACTATGCAGCCGTCAGAAAAGATGAAATTATGAAATTTACCTGCAAATGGATGGACATGGAGACTATCATGCTGAGTGAAGGAAAAGGCCAGATATAGAATGACTATATTAATTATCCATTCATTAATAGGATATAAATAGATACCAGTGTTTTACTAAGTGTGGGAAATGGTAATGGCAGATTAAAACTTACCATTGAATATACACAAAGAGACTTAAGTGATAAACTCTAAATATCTGCAGGGCTAGCCACAATGTGTAAAAGTAGAGGGAAAGAGATGCAGAGACAGAGAGGAAAGAAAGAGAGGAAACGGGGCTACCTGCTATTGAGGCAGCCTGGGGGTGGGCGGGAGGGGGTAGGGTACATTGGTGGTGGAAATGGGGCACTGGTGGAGAAATGGGTGCTGGAATACTGTATTACCAAGAATCAATTATGAACACCTTTGTAATCTTATGTCTCATGGTGGTATAATAAAAAAATTAAAAAAGAAAAATATATATGCTTAGAAATTGAAAATAAATTAATAATTCATTAGGAAGAATGCATAATGGAAAAATAGAAGAGAACAATGATAGAGGCATTCCATACTAAAATCTGTGCAATGCAATATAAAAGATACTGCCGAGAAAAATATTACCTTGAATGTATGTATTAGGAGAAATTAAATGGTTTTTCTAAGTTTATTTTTATTGTAGTTGTGATAATGTGGTTAAATAGTTTTGATCTTTATTGCTATCGATTGCTATTTATTGTATTGATAACTTATTTATTTACTTAATTTTATTGTTGTTTAGCTAGGTTTCTTGTAACAGTGTTAATATATTTATTTTCAAATTTTTCCTTGTAGCTTAGCTATCCTGGTTACAAAGCATTAAATTATGGTTCTATGATACAAAGTACTGCATCTTCACCACTGCCAGTGAGTTCAAGACCCTTTGCTACTGTACTTTTTTATCACTTTACAGAGCCACAAATTTTATTCAAAGTTGGAAAAATAACCTTAGAATAACTTAGAAAGCAAAGAAACTTAGAATAAACCAGGCATTTTAAGAGATACAATCAAGATAAGACTGTTAAATAAATGACAAGAATATAAAGCATTTTTTCCCAAAAAGTATTTCATTGCAAAAATTCATAAAGTAACTCTGATGAGATTGTTCAAGAAAGATGATACTGACAATATTAACAATGTAAAGGGAAAATATAGCTGCCGTTTCAGGGAAAAATTTAGGAATCATTAAAATTCTGTCAAAAATATTATGTTAAGGGGGCCAGAGCAATAGTACAGTGGGTAGGGAGTTTGCCTTGCACTCAGCTGACCCTGGTTTTAATCCCTGGCATCACATATGGTCCTTTAAGCAATGCTAGGAGTAATTTCTGAATGCAGAGCCAGGAGGAACCCATGAGCAGTGCCAGTGTGACCCAAAAAGACAAAATAAAAAGAATATTATGCCAATAGTTTTAATAAGTATAATGAGATTAACTTTTTTTAGAAAAAATGTAAATGACCAAAGCCTCGGAGTTGCTCAGGCTATATGATCATACTCGGGCTTTGCTTCAGGCCGGGTTACCCTCACTCAGGGTTATGCTTTGTTAATTCTTTTCTTTTTGGGGTTGCCTGGCAAGCTACCCGTGTCATATTTGATATGCCAAATACCAGTAACAATTATAGACCTCATTCCCATGACCTGATGGAATGGTTTGAGGCTCTTTGTGTTCCTGGAGCAAGCAGATGCCCTTGGGCTCTACTAGCATGAGATGGGACATATGGAGATGTTACTGGTGCCCGCTCAAGCAAATCGATGATGAACGGGAAGACAGTGAATCAGTGATACAGTGAAGACAGAAAACCTCTCATACAGGAAATCCATGGTAAAGATCTGCCTCCACCCCTCTGAAAGAACATCTGCACAAGATAATTACGTTTTATCAGGCCTTCCAGGAATGAAAACTTACTCTTACATACAGAGGCTTTTCTGGTGATTAGAAAGAGTGAAACTAACTAACTAAAAAGGAAAATAAAAATCCTCCTCTTTTAGGAGAAATACAACATTAGTCAGTTCTCCTCTACTCTACCCAAAGTCACTTATGATTAGTAAGCTGCACCAGGCCTAGGAGGATGCTGAAGAATCTATAATCACCTGGCAGGAATCTGTAAATTTGAGTTTCCTATGTGGGATCTGTATTTGTGTTTTACTTTTCATTTGCCTTAGGTATCACATTAGCAGTGTTCTGGGTCACTTCTGGCTCAGTGTTCAGGGATCACTGCTGGCAGTGTTCGGAGGATCATATGTGGTACCATGGATTGAACCCAGGTCAGCTGTATGCAAGACAAGCTCCCTACCCACAATCTGTAGTACGGAAAATTCTATATGAGAATCTAGAAACAAAACCTATGGTGTTAGTACAGCTACACAGACTCTCACTGAAAGGTGGATGCTTCTAAGCTAAATGACTACCAAGTCCACCTATTGGTTTCTTAGTTTTGCACAACTGTTGTCTGACTGGCTATTGAAACTGACGGAGAGAAACCTGTTGCCAGGCTGCAGGTTTTAATACAATATCCAGACAGTGTAACCTTCTCACAGCTAGAATAGAAATATCTATTTGCAACTAAGTACACTACTTGTGAGTATTGGTAGACCTAAAGTCTGAGACCAGTGAAAACTTAATGAAGATTTCTCTGTTGTCTTTACTATAAAACCAAATCTGTAAGGATTACAGCTGAAAAAAATATTGGCATCACTTTTAAATGATGTAGAAACCCTAATATTGTATAGGGGAGGTAGTAAATATTCTGACTATATGCTTTCCATGCAGGACGTGTCTGATAATTTGTCATCGAATTACCTGGTCCCTAAGAACCTCTAGGAATGACACCCAATCACAGGGTCATGAGTAGCCTCAAGCACAATCAGTGTAGCCTCCCTCCAACTCACCAAACAAATCAAAACAAAAAAGCACCAAACTTCCTAGTATTACCTAATTGATTCTAGCAAGGTATTCACAGGACATGACAGAACAGCAGAGGGAGGAGACTCGGAGAAGAGAGTAGAGGGGGTGAGAGGGGGAGAGAAGGGGAGGGCAGGGGAGAAAAAGAGGAGACAAAAGGGGAGAGGAGAAGAAGCATATAGATAACAAGAATAAAAGAACTATCAATTTAAAATATATATTGATCAAATTTATAATATTATTGGATTAGAGAAAAAAATCATGTCAGAAGCATGGTTGGACAGTGTGTAAACAAGTTCTACTTTGCTCTCTCTTGCCTCTAATACACAATGTTGTAGACTTTTTTTTCTTTTTGGGTCACACCCCGTGACGCTCAGGGGTTACTCCTGGCTCTGCACTCAGGAATCACTACTGGCGGTGCTCGGGGGACCATATGGGATGCCGGATATCGAACCCAGGCCGGCACAGGCCGGCCACGTGCAAGCAAACGCCCTACCCGCTGGGCTATCGCTCCGGCCCTGTTGTAGACATTTTAAAGACAATCATCAGTATGTATCAGTGAAGAGAACATTTGCATACATACGAATATGCTTGTATAAACACATGCATATACATCACAGAGAGTGGTACTACTAACTATAAACCTTCACCCATATTGTCCCTTCTCTGTATACTCATCTTTCACTACTGTCAAGTAAGCCCTAACTATCCCTTAAGTCACATTTCACAGTGACCACATTATCTAAAAACCTCCCTTAGTTCCTCTTTAGCCAGTTTCCTTTGCTTCTATGATAAGGTATGTCTATTTCTATACCCATTTTTCTCTACTATCACTAAGTTACCATCTACCTACTTCCTACACTGAACCTGATCGTGATGGGAAACTCTTTAGAAGTTCTGCCAAATCTGTAGTTCTTTCAGATAACTATTATAAGTAGGATTTTCACAATTATGTGTCTGCATATACACAAACACACAACACACATATTCCTATTCTAAGTCTGTTCCTTCACCTAAATCTTGTCACACACCTTTGAGGAAATGGTTCAGTTGTTTTAGTGTCATCCAGAGGGGCCTATGACCTCCTGATATTGCAGCCTTTTGATGCCCAGGTTAATTGACAGAGAGCTGAGAGGTTTATAGAAGCAGCGGTATTGAGGAAGGCTCTTCCTCAGTGTTAAGGCATCATTTGGGATATTACTCCAAAGACTTATTCTCTGACTTTAGCTTGCCTCTTCCCAAACCACTTGCGAGTTTGTGTATGATGTCTGCATCTCTGAAGAGTAGATATTGCTGCCTCTTCTGGGCTTTCTCTTTTAAGAAAATTACGTACTTCTATTTGTGGTGCAGGGCTTCCAGGAAAAGCATGCATTTGTATATGCCTGCACATACATGTGTGCCTGCACACATATGCTTATTTATATTGTGTGCGTCTGGGTATCTGATGGGCAAATAAAAACCCAGGGAGTTACCTCTTATTGCTTGAATTTTTATGAAATATCACTAATTGTTACAACTTTTGTATTGGTCCTCATTAAATTCCTCCTTTTATTACTATTGCTTCTAGAAAATCAGTATCTATTGACTGTCTGCTGGTGATATTCAGTGTCTATTTCTGACTTACTTAGTTTTCCTTGGTCTCGGTTTTCCATCCCGAATTATATTTCCACCTGAATGCATTACTCTCTTGATATGCTGTAGCATAAAGCCATGATAAGTGATTTTCCCACAAGTAGGATTCTGTAACAAACCAACTGGCATTTTTATGGAAGTTCCCCATCGACACTCAATCTCATCCACCTAAACCATTTTATCTGCTACCACCTATTTTTCAGTTTCCCTTTGTATTGTATTGTTACGTTTTATCTTTTCTTCATGTATTACCCTGGGATAGTAACATAAAATTATTTTCTCTTGCCAAAAAGTTATTAAAAAAATACAAGTACTTTTATTTCTTTCAAAAACAGCATCATTAGATTGCCAGCCTCTTTAGTGCAATGAATAGGTAGGTCTTATTTTCTTAAAATTTAGGAACCCAGAACACTGCTGAGCAATTAGTGGCAATAACTTTTTCCATACATGTACAGCTGAGGTTTTACTTTTAGATCTTCATTTTGACAGATGTGTAGTTCATAGAAAGAGTAGTGGATTTGGAAAGATAAAATTGGATTCCAAATCCTGTTTTGTTTATTGTTAATAATAGAACTTTGACCAAGTCATAAATTAGCATAATTAGCATCTCAGTACCTCAGGAAAATGGAGGTAATAATGTTATCCTGGAGAGCTATTTGTAAGTGTTCTATACTTTTTTTATAAAGTATACACCTTTATGTCTGATAAATAAGTTATAAATCATTATAATCGTCTTGTCTAATGATCAACATGGGTTGATGAATGAAGTACAGTAATGAGGAGTTTTAGGATCTCAGAAGAATCAATTTAAGAAATAGATTTTAAGTAATTTTCTAGTAAGGAAGACATTTTCATACTGAGATTAAAACTCAAAAGGTTTCCAGACCAAGAGGGCGCAAAAATATTTACATATGATATTCTAGTAAAGCTAAAGAGTTTTTGTAAATTAGAATTTAATAGTTTTTCTCAGTTCTGAACTTATTGGTACACACCTTTGCCTTGGGAAAGGAGCCAGAGCCAATGACTGACTGTGAGGATTATGGGTAAGGAGGAGTCCGTGAGTAATAAAAGGAGTAGTAAATGTGGGCACTGGTGATCTGGAGGGTATAGAGCACATTGTAATGTCAGCAGGCTATGTCATATAGCAGGGAGCTTTATCTGTAAAACTCAGTTCATAAAGTGAAAATAAACTGTCTCCTGTGGTTGTTGACAGAATTAGATATCATATGTTTAAAAAACCAAACACAACACCTGCCCCTGCTGGGAGTTTGATAATCGGTTCCTATTTTGATTATTATTACTACTGCCATGGTAAAGATTTATAGCAATATATAGTTTAAAGTTACTGGGTTCTAACTACTTCTAACTCCAAACATGCCCTGCCCAGTGCTTGAACTTGAAAATAGAATGTTTCACAGTCATTTTGTAACTTCAAAATTAATAATAAATAAATTGTTCTATAGAAAAAGCTTTAAAATGCAGCTTATTCACCTAAGCTTCCAAGACACACCATATCAGAGTCCCCAGTTTCATCTAATCTCTTAACACCTACTTGGTAAAAAAGCTGAGAGGCAAATCTGATAACAAAAGTACTGAGATATTTGTAGACTCTTCTGCTGGAAAGCAGCTATATTACCTATGACAGGTAAAACGGAAGACAAAGCTAGACTTCCTAGAAAGATTCATAACATGCCTTTTGCTATATTTCATATGATTAAAGACGTTTAAAATTGTTAAATCCCCTAAATTAAGTTTTTAAGACCTTATACTTTACTAACGTGCATAAATAATTTGATACATTGCAAGGAAAGCCACCCAGAGCGTAGAATTTTGGTGCATATACAGAACAAGAGAAAATCATGAGTTGTCACAATCACCATATTGCCAGTGTGGCCAGTATTCCAAAGAAACTCTTACCCACTCAAAAACCTCACAATGTAAACTTATATGGAAAAGGTTTCTGGCTGAAACCAGAAAGTTAAATAACTGTGGTATTAGTAGATGATATAGAACATTCCATAAATGCACAGGAAATTTTAAGTTCCAGGCATGTTTTGTCATATTAACTGTTTGCATTTAGGACATTAGAATCTAGGCAAGTGTCTGAAGGCCTCTGGTGAAAACCAACACTACAAAATGTTAAAAGCTTAACTACCATCCTGTTTCTGTGCTGCTGGTATTAAAAATGGGTTCTTGTCTGTTGCTCCTGAGTCAGGTGATCTTAAAACAATTAGTTCCCTGTTATGACCTTAATCTCCTATCATAAATGAGAAATATGAGGGGCCAGGAAATAGTACAGTGGTTAGAGTTTAGGACTTGACACCTCATGGTTCCCAAAGCATCACTGGGCTCAGTCCTGCAACCCATCCCCTGGGTAGCATGGGTAATTCCTGATACAACAGGGCCCAAATAGCACTGTATCCTCAGACCCTTCCATTGATCTGCTGAATTGGTTGGCCAAGATTCACTGTAGAGGAATCCAGGGCATCCAAATAGTTTTTCTTTGATCCTCCTATCTATCTATCTCTATCTATCTATCCTCTTCACAACAACCTATCTTCTCTATCTCTTTATCAATCTATCTATCTATCTATCTATCTATCTATCTATCTATCTATCTATCTATCTATCTATCTATCTATCTATCTATCTATCTATCTATCTATCTATCTATCTATCTATCTATCCTATCTATCTATCTATCTATCTATCTATCTATCTATCTATCTATCTAGATATCTATGATATTTATATATATATAAGATTATATATGTGATATATAATTTGGCAAAGGTCCCAACATCCCCTCATCTTCTAAACACAGACTGTCAAAGAGGGTTAAAATCAGAAATGTGTTCAAATCGACTGGGATTATTAAGAGAGAATTCTCAAAGGAAAACTTAGAGCATGTCCTGAAGTGCACCAGTCTCCTATTCATGGTAACAGAACTTTTCCCACTTACGCAGATGTGTTTTTCTCTTGGATGAGAAACCAGGCCCTTGATGCTTGGCAGATCATGAGCTCAGAGCTGAAATTCCTCTGGTAAAGATTGCCAAGGATTCCAGGGAGCAATGACAAACACAGTCTTTTCCCTGCAACCCTTTATTTAGCTCTTCCTTTCCTCTGAATCTCAATTGGATACAGCAGGCTGTGGGTACCTTGCTGAGGACATGCTTGACAAGTTATGAAAGGGTAAGGGCTCCCCAGAGAGCATATTTTCCCTCAGAACCTTTCACAACAACAGGAGTGAAGAATTGTACACGGTCATCTAATAAGCTTCTCTCCAACAGAGAAGTGTTGGAGGAAGAAATTCTCACCTTTGGAATTCATATTTTCCATATTGAGGAGATGACTTCTTTTTTAAAGAAGATTGACCTAAGAAGTCATATTCACCATGTCGTTCTGGAAACCCATGTCCAAGATGAACACTCTCCCTCTTTGTGTCCCATAACTCCATGGTTTGTTTCAGGCTTCACTTAACATATTGGGTTGAGATATTTCTGTAGATTTATTCTCAGCTTGTGTACTGTGTCATACAGATTAGTCTTCGTCCATGGCTAGTTGTGAAAGGAAACTGCACAGCTCTTAGTCACACCAACTGGGTTATTGGAGGTGGGGGGGGATGAGAGAAGGGGCCTCAATCCCTGCTCCAAATTCAGCCAGTGCACCAACAGCAACCCTAGATAGCAACCCTTGCTGATCCTAGATAAACTAGCCATTTCCAAATATGTCTGAATGCAAGGTTCTCTCCCAATGGAAAGCCAGCAGGCCAGTTCTACTGTTCAAGAAGAGAGATATCCATGACATTGGCAACTATTGCTGTTGTCCGTCATCTACAAGTTGTTCACTTGAGTCATCCTGAACAGGATTTGCAGAACACTGGATGAAGGACAACTATGCGAGCAAGCTGGCTTCCGAAAATGATTCAGAACAATCAACATATCCACACGGTAACCAAGCTCATTGAGGTTTGTAGGGAGTTCAAGATGCCGCTCTGTCTCACGTTCATTGATTTAAAGAAAGCCTTTGATTCTGTTGAGACCAAAACAGTCATCAAATCCCTAGCCAAACAGGGCATTCAAACCCAATACATCAAGATCCTTCGTGAGCTGTATTACAGATTCACCACCAGGATCTCACCATTCTACAAGGAAATGATTATTGATGTCAAAAGAGGGGTTTGACAGGGTGATACCATTTCACCAAAACTCTTCAGCGCCACCCTCTAGAACATCATGCTACTGTTACAATGGGAAGGAATGGGAGTGAAGATAGACGGTCGGCTACTACATCACCTCCGCTTCGCTGATGACATCATTCTAATAAAATCAAACATTAGCCAAGCAGCACAGATGCTGGCTGACTTCAACTGAGAATGTGGAAAGATAGGTCTACATCTGAATATCAACAAAACAATGTTCATGAAAAACAAACTAGTTCCAGAGGCCCCATTCACCTCAATGGAACAAACATCTCTGAATGAAGCAGTTATGTGTACCTAGGTCGATAAGTCAACATTTTGCTGTGACTTGATATTCCTGCTTTTGTCCCAAGTCTCCTCTACTCCTGTAGCAAGGATCCCCAAACAGGGATATGTGTAGATCACAGCTGGGTATCACAATCAAGCTTTCAACAGGTGACGAGATATAAAAATAAAAGTCTGTTGTAAATGGCTGAAATTGAGAAGCTGCCACTCAACAAAATGTCTGTTAGAACATTGGTATTTTATTTTGTAATAAGAGAAAAGCATTAATTATAACCTTGAGCCAAATATCAAAATATATTTCCTTGGAAGTTGTTTCTTAAAACTGGCTTGTCTACTGTAAAACTTAATATATCAAACAATCAAACTTGGACCTTCTATAAGAGGACTAACATTAAATAACTCTGTGGGTTATTTTTATATATTATTTTACCTTACCTTCTTTGAAAAAATTTTAATTAAAAGTCATTTTCATTGTGGTAAAAGATGCATCAAGTAAAATTCACTTAAGTATCCAAGAAGTATTTTGATTACCCTTTATAGAAGACATGGGTTCTCAGAGTTCAACTAGCTTGTTCAAGGTCACACAAAGGGTAACCAGGATTTGAAGTAGAACTGAAATTCAGACAAAATCTTTATTCTTTGCTTCAGATCTAAAATAGTGTTCATCAGCTTCCAGGGGAAACTGACAAAGACTTCTTTTGAGATGCCTGTAATGAGTTACATTCAGTACAAAAGTCTTTGCCTTATAAAACCATTGAAATATTTCTCACAAAACAATTTTGTAACAAAAATATTCCCCATCCCTCAAAATTACTGGACATAGTTCTTGTGACCAAATGAAAAAAATCTCTTTAATTTTTTCTAAATAAGTAAATAGTTTGAGTATTATCACAGTGAAGTAACATTAAAACAAGGGATCTTTGAATCAAACAGGCAGGAAACAGACTGAAACAATATCTCTGGTATCTCTCATAATTCTTGGATTTCCTTTCACATAGAATAATAACTGCTGAGCAATGTCAGGTTTGGTTGTGGTACTTTAAAAGATGCTTATGGTGTTGGAATTAAGTCTATGAGAAAGAATGATATTACTGTAAGCCAAAAACAAATAAAGAAATAAAGAAAAAATAAATAAAAGGTGCTGTGAGATTAAAGAGTTAGTTACAAGGGGGGATAAGCATTTGCCTCACATGTGGCTAATCTTCATTTGAAGTCAGGAAACACATATTCTCCCCTGCACTACTAGAGATCACACTTGATGAGCACAAGACCAGCAATAGCCCTTGAATATCACCTAGTGTGGCCCATCACTCACATAAAATAAAATAATAAATAATGCCTTGTTTATGGCCTCCTGAAAGGCATTTGAAGCAATTTATAATAACACTTATTGAAAATAAACACCAGGCAGGATCCAATGGACAGAAAAAAAGTATCTTAGATAAATGGTCTCATTAAAATCTCATAGATTCAGCATGATTTATTATTAATCCAATTTCATTAAGGGTTTCAACAACTTGATTACTTTGTTATATCCCACCCCACAAAAATGAGGTATGTAGTTAAATACCTGATGTAATTTCCCCATGGTTGCAAAGCTAAGGGTAGAATTAAAACCAGGATTCAAGAATTAAAACCTTTGCAGTCTCTATAACAAACGAATTCACAAGAGACGATTGTATAAGCTGTGTGTCCAAAACAGAAGCCTGTAATTGAGGAAGGAAGTATTGGTCCTGTATTTTAAATGAACTTCCATTACTAGGATACTTTCACATCTGGAAAATCAGGATAATGGAGATCAGGAATGTTTTTTGTGCAAGGGGACTGAACAGTGTCTGGAACCCAAGTATGCAATTTAATTTGACAGCTCAAGGTGACATAGTAGGTCAAAATTAGAGCAGGGTTTTCTATCTCACCTGAGTGACAATCATATTATTTCTCTCCCTTGTACCAACCACTGCTCAATCCCTTGAAAAATTCTATCATACTATGACTGTAAGCAAATAGACCAAATTCTATGTCCTGAGATTGTGCCGGGAGACAAGGCACTCAAAGAGACACTCTTGCTGCAGCTGACCTTTAGCCAGTCTCTTACAAACGTGATCCAATCAGGCATAATGAGTTTGGAACAGGCTTTAGGATTGTTTTCTTCTCTCAATTTTTCCTTTCAGTCTTCATGGGTATTTTAGCAGAAGGCTGTTTTTCCTTCTGCACTTATTTATATTTAGACTGAGCATCCTGTTAATTACAGAGCAGTTACAGGAGAATTAAGGACACTATATATAAATTTGCCATTTATGCAAATAGCAAGGAGAGAACAAAGAAAAATTAGCTTAATTAGTGTAATTGCTAAAAAGCAGGAGGCGAAGCAAACACAGCTTTAATCAAAGAAGAGGCAAAGGAAGTCTCAAGGAAACAGTGACCCAAATCAGCACAGATTGGAGGGCTCTGACCTTTCATAATTTCAAGACCTTCCTGAGACACTGGGATGATATAAGGCCATGAAGGGAGGGGCAGGGATGTCTTAGTATTAAACTGCATGTGGATGGCCTAAAAAAATGAAACCAAAAGTTTAAACTTGGAAGCTGCTTATGTGTGTCTCAGTGTGGGTACCTGAGATCGAGTAGAAGAATGAGTAGAAAATGATACTGCATTTGTTTAGATGATACATTCCTAATTCCTATTGAGAGCTGAAGGCTGTTCAGAGACTAGGGATGAAAAAAATAGTAAGAATGGATTCAGTACCCTCACAGGACTGGAAAGATAGATAAAAAAAGGCAACAGACAAATGGTAAATTAGGAACAAACTAGAATGACCTAATGGGCCACCATATTTAGCAAATAAAAATGTAGGACAAAAGCTAAGGATATAGTGCCTTAGAGGCACAGGCCTTGCTTTGGATACCTGGCACTGCCTGGCCGACTGCAGCCATAGCTGCCCATTTGGTAAAGATCCTCAACCTCAACACCAAATAAATATATATGATACCCAGTTAAAATTTTAAGATAATTGAATATATATTTACTGTTTGTAAGCACCAATAAGTTTTTGTGTCTATATAAGAAATAAATGTGTTGTACATCATTGATAAAAATTAAATGGATGCTCTGTATTTTTTCTAGCAGCCTCTTTAAGAAGCACACAAAAACATGTTTTCTGTTTATCCCCCAGACTACGGAAAGATGCAGTTTTCCCTCAAAATCAAAACAATTCCATGGCCAAATACAGACCTTTACAGCTCGATGGAGTTTGACTAGGAGAGTGAAAGAGGTCATGAAATAAAATGGAGGTGTAGCTTCATGTGTCCTGGGAGTTGTAAAAACCAAAGAATATTGGACTAGTTTTCTGTAATTATCTCCCCATTCCATATGTTTACCCTCAGCACCCCAGATGTTGAAAACTATCAGACACAGTGATATTCATCTATCTATCTATCTGTCTGTGAGACTATAGAGTTAGTTACAAGGGGGGATAAGCATTTGCCTCAAATGTGGCTAATCTTCATTTGAACCCAGGAAATACATATTCTCCCCTGCACTACTAGGGATCACACATAAAATAATAAATAATGCCTTGTTTATGGCCATATCACTGTATCACTGTGTTCCTGTTCATCATCGATTTGCTCGATGATGTCTGTCTGTCTGTCTGTCTGTCTGTCTATCTATCTACTCTTCGCTCAGGAATTACTCTTGGCGGTGCTCAGGGTACCATACGGGTGCCGGGATCGAACCCTGGTCAGCTGCGTGCAAGGCAAATGCCTTCCCTGCTGGACTATCGCTCAGTCAGAGGTGACTACAAGAGTATGCCACCCGCATGGCAGGGCCTGGCAAGCTACCGTGTCGTATTTGATATGCCAAATACCAGTAACAATTATAGACCTCATTCCCATGACCTGATGGATTGGTTTGAGGCTCTTTATGTTCCTGGAGCAAGCAGATTCCCTTGGGCTCTACTAGCATAAGACAGGACATATGGAGATGTTACTGGTGCCCACTCAAGCAAATAGATGATGAGCGGGAACACAGTGATATTATACACAGAATACTATGGATAACAAGGAGGGATATAGCCCTATATCTGCAAAAGATGAACTGTATTCTGATCAATTATTTACACTTTTCTTTTGCATTTTTATCCTCATTCAGCTGTGCTCAAGGAACTCTCATGGTGACTCTTGGGGCCCCATAAGCAGTGATGGAATCCATTTGGTCCCCAATGTGCTGCAAACACATAACCTATGTACAGTTATGTGTACCTAGGTCGAGAAGTCAACATGATGAACGACCTAAAACCTGAGCTGCGGGAGGAAGAGAGCGGCATGGAATGCCTTCAAAGGCATCGAAGAAATAGCTAAAGGACAAAGAACCTCCGGCTCAGGGCACATCTCTTTGACTCCACCATTCTCCCTGCATTAACATATGCCTCAGACCTGGGCCCCTACGAAAACAGGGTGAGAATGCTATTCGGGTTTCCCAGAGAGGAATCGAAAGAGCTATGCTTGGAATATCACGTCTCACTCAAGTGAGTGAAGGAATCCGGAGTTGTGACCTCCGTCGCTATTCCAGAATCAGGGGCGCTGTCTCGTTTGCCAAGGCTTGAAAATCAGATGGGCTGGACATGTAATGCGGTTTGGAGACAACCGCTGGACTAGAGCCATTACCGACTGGATCCCACGGGATGTCAAAAGACCACGTGGCCGCCCACCTACAAGATGGTCAGACTTCCTTGTTAAGACCCTGAAGGAACGGTTTGAGGCTCTTCATATTCCTGAATCAACCAGATGCCATTGGGCTACATTGGCACGTGATAGGGTCCAGTGGAAATGTTACTGGCACCCGCTCGAGCAAATCGATGAATAACAGGATTCAAGTGATCAAGTGATCAAGTGTGCTGCAAACAAATCAAATACCTTACCTAGTGTACTACCTCTCTGTCCCATGCTTCACTCATTTTAACTCATAGAATTCTCACAGTAACCCACATAAGGTCGATAATAAATGTTCCCATTTCATAGATGCAGAGGCAGGCAGAGAAGCCTAGAAAAATAGTGAGTCAGCACCAGAACTTGCACCCTGCAATAGCATGTCTTGTGTCCCTACCACAGAAGATTTACCAGGAATCTCCATTTGTCATTCCACTCTTTCACTAAATTTATAAAGTAGGTTATTTAGGAAAACAAGATAGCTGAACCATTCAGGAGGGCAGACCCAATTTTTAAGTTTTCATCTATACAAATGCTTTTATTGTTTAGAAAAAGGAAAGGGTATTCAGTTCAGACCTCTGCTTGATTTCTAACTCTGTCCTGGGCAATATAACCAAATAAACACTTAAACCATGACTCAAGTTGTTCAGATTTTCCACTATGTACTAAAAATATAAGGATTGTAGTCAATTTACCTAGCCATCCAGACAGAAAACCTATAATTAATTGCAGCTTGGAAGTGGGGGATCTTAGGCCAAGAATTATAAAGATAAACAGACTATGGAGATAGACTAAATCACATTTACAATGAAACTTTATATAGTTGATTTTGCCTCAATTTGGAGTAAGGATAGAAGGATAATATTCAAGTAGTGCTCTTGGCAATGCTCAGTCTAGCTATGCAGGGTTCCATTGTTTGGGTCCAGCAGTTCTTGGAGGCCTCCAGCACTACACCTGACAGTGCTCTAGGCACAGAAGACACATAGTGAAGAAATCTCACAAATGGTTTATGTGGGCTAGGTATGCATCTCCCTGGCACCTATTTTACCTCACTCAGGAACTGGCAATGATTAGCCAACATAAAAATTAGCAAATAAATTTTTTAAAGTAAGAGGTTTGCTTCACTCTAGCTCTGCTTTTTCATGTGTTTTATGTAGAATATCTGTCTCTATGTGGGAACTTTAAATGGTTCATTGCAATTCTCCAGAATTTTTTACCTGCTCTGCTCAAAATCAAAACCTTCTGTCCTGCTCCTTTGTCATCATTACATACGGTAGAATAATTTTTTTGAGGGAGTTTAGACCTCAAAATATGGTAGAATATTTTTTGAGGGAGATTAGGCCTCAAAAGCAGTTCTGGACTTAATAATTAGCAAAACAGATGAATCTGCTGGGGCCAGATTCACACCCATTGTCAATACTCTGTTTATTACTCTGGAGGAGGAATACTTCCCTAAAGTTTGTTGGGGAAGTTACCAAAAGACGGGCAGGGGGCAGTATATAGCATTGAGGGAAGCACCAAAGGAAAAGTAAAAATTTAAGTAGAAAAAAGATGGTTCATGGGCCTTACCATTTCTTTGATTTGACTTCATCTTTTCATTGGGAAGTTTTCTTGCTAGAAAATAAACAAGAAAACAGCAAAACCAAAATAACAGAAAAAATATGGGTAGGTTATGGGTTTAATGCTACACTGGATTGAAGGTACATGGAGACTGGAAGTTCAAGTGTGAGTTTTTTATTACTCTGGTAAGTCATGGTTTCTGTCTCTAGCTTTGTTGATAGAAAAGCAGAGAAACGTTTTCTTTCTGACTCCACAAATTTTTTGCAATTCAAGTGTCCAACATTTTACAGTTCTATTCATATGTCACTCACTATTCATAGGCCCTCACTCCATGAGGGCCTCCATTTTCCACATCCAGACTTCTCTCGTCAGACCTCCACCCAGCAGACCAGCCTATCAGCGCCTGGCTCGGGTGGCCGTCTGCAGCGCCGGTTCATCAATAAATGCTGGACTTAGAGATGCCTACAAGAGTATGCTACCTGCACAGCAGAGCCTGGCAAGCTACCCGTGTTGTATTTCATATATATGCCAAATACCAGTAACAATTATAGACCTCATTCGGAATGGATTGAGGCTCTTTATGTTCCTGGAGCAAGCAGATGCCTTGGGCTCTACTAGCATGAGACAGGACATATGGAGATGTTACTGGGGCCCGCTCGAGCAAATCGATGATGAGCGGGAAGACAGTGATACAGTGATTCATATGTCACCAAATTATTGAGAATGAACCTAATAAAAATGTGAGAAAGCCAGAGAGAAAATGAAATTGAGAAAACGTAAGGGAAGAGAGAAAGATAAAAAGAGAAAAGAAATAAGCCCTGTCCACCACTGGGTAAGGCTTCAAAACCAGAAGAAATAAAAAAGGATTTAAAAAAAAATCAACTGAAGAGGAATATTTCCTTATTAGACTTATTTGTGACATTTTCCTCATCTGGGTAAAAAAATACTTTGATGACAAGCTGAGTCTCTGACATATGCTAGCTCCAAAATAATTGTTGGAAATAACATACATAGGGTAACATCCTGAGAAAAAAATCAAATTTTCCTTTTATCGTCTAATTGGTACCAGGAATTATTTCCTTTGTTGATAATATGCCATTTTCAATAACAATGTATTGAACCAGAACAAGAAGGACATTAGGAAATAAGTGGGATACCAAGTGGGATTTAAGGTATATGAAATTTGAGGAAGTTTTCTTCTTGAAGAAAGATGGAATCAATATGTTTTATAACTTGACTGACCATAAAAGTTATCATCAATAGCAAGACAGATTTGGTAGCAATGGCGTGTGCTATTTGCATGACACTAGAAAAGCAGATATAAATCAAGTTTGTTCTTGATTAAACAGATTTTATTATCATCTCACATTCATTGTGATTGCCTTAGAAAACAGCAAATGTTGCAGTTTCTATGACATCTAAGAGTCCCAAGTCAGAATAGCTCTTGTTGTCACTATGTAGGACCAAACAGACAGAATGGCTGAGGAAGGAAAGAGACATATTTTTCTGGGTAACACATATCACCTTGCTCCGCAGCAACAGTATCACAGTTTGTATCATATAATTGTTTTGTACCCACTGGTTGTGTATGTTGCTCACTCATTTGTCATAGTTATTTTCCTATTCCCTGTACTATACTGAGATCTTAGAGCAAGAACTGCATTTTTTATCTTTATAGCCTTGATGACTAGTGCAATGTTTGATATTGTATAGGCAATTATTAAAAGCCTCTACAAAGAATTATGTCATCCTTTATGGTCTTTCAGCTTCAGAGTCATATTATGAGCTTTTAAAATGTGTAAGACAAGAGAAAAAATATTATTCTCTCATAATCCCTTATTTATTCCTTCTTCCTTATTACTTCCTTATTTTCTTATAATTCCTCTCTCCCCCTTTTTCTCTTTATCTTCTTGCTTTCCACTCAGGACTATAATTCAATACAGAGCTTTATATTTCTGTCTATGCCTTTAAATAAACCTCCTCACATATCTTTGGTTCAGCAATGAACCGTATTATATCTCTTAGGCTGTAGAAACACCAGCTAGAAAAAATCTCCCTAGATCTCAGATGGATTCATCCCTTAACTCTCTACAAGTGTCTTATCCGCTATACTATCTTTCTGACCCACAGGAAAACATGTCTTAACAACTTTAGCATACCAGGTACCAGGGCACAGAGCACATTTCAACTTTGCTGAAGAGAATATGATTTTCACAGAATGTGGTTTCAAATAGTTCTAGTAGAATGAGACCTGCAAAGTAAAAAAAAAAAGGAGGGAAGAATGTTTATGAAATTTACCAAGAGAAGAATAACAGCCACATTATAATTAAGTAAAAATTGATTAACAGCAATAAACCATTGTAAATGTTTATAATACTTTGAGTGGGAAGTGATATATCTCATATTACTATTTATTTTGTTTGAAACATGAAGACTGTCCAGGAAGGGAAAGTTATTACAAGACTTGTTTACAATGTGGATCACAAGGTAGCATAGGGAAGCAATCCAATAGTATTACGACGTAACAGTGGATTAATTTACAATTACTTTAATAATATTTAAGAAATTCATCATCTTTGTAGAGTGTATCTTGTTTGATGGTTCTTACCATGAATATCTCAAGTGATAGGACCTGGCAGCTGAGACTACGGTCATTTGAAGGCTCAGTGGGGCTGGGCTTTGAGGTTGGCTCACCCTGTAGTTGACAGGTGATGCTTGTCATTCTTTCGGTTTATTGTTGTGATTCTTTTTTTAAATTTTTTTTTTTTTTGCTTTTTGGGTCACACCTGGCAATGCTCAGGGGTTTCTCCTGGCTCTGCACTCAGAAATTACTCCTGGTGGTGCTCAGGGGACCATATGGGATGCGGGGATGGAAACTGGGCCGGCACAGGATAGCCGTATGCAAGGCAAAGCCCTACCCTCTGACTATGGCTCCAGCCCCTCAGTTGTGATTCTTGTCGAGACTATCTTACTATTGACTGTGTGCCCTAGTCTTCTCACAGATAGTGCAAGATGGGTTTCAAGATGTGTCCCATGAGGAAGATATCTAAGCAGAAACTTTAAAGCATTCCTATGACTTATCCATGAAGACTCAAACTGTTACTTTTATTAAAGAAATTTAGTCTTTAATGTGTGAGGTAGAGGGCTACACAGTGAACACGAAAGAATGATGTTATACAGCCCAGGCATTTGGGAAACTAAGAACTAATCAGGAACATATACATGTAGTTTAATATCTGGAATTAATATAATTAGAAATTTATTCTGCTGGGGTGGCGGGTCAGGTTCTAGCCCTGGCCTGCCACCCCAGAAGAGCCTCATAACAAGCCAGACGACCCCCACTCCAGGAGGACCTCCATTTTCCACATCTGGACTTCCCCCTTTTCAGAACTCCACCCAGCATACTAGCCTATCACAGCCCGGCTCATCGAGATCCACCCTGTTGCAGTCTTTTATAATCCGGCCCAGGTAAGCTGATCCAGAGACGGACATGGGGCAGAACTGCTACTGGCTCTCACTGAGCCCAGCCGCTCATGAGGCGCCCGGGAGGGATGGCAGGTTCTAGCCCTGGCTCGCCACTCCAGCAGAGCCTCACAACAAGCCAGACGAACCCCCACTCCATGACGACCTCCATTTTCCACATCTGGACTTCCCCCTTGTCGGAACTCCACCCATCAGACCAACCTATCACAGCCCGGCTCGCACAGCTGCGGCGGCGGCACAGTTCATCAATAAATGCTGGATTTTGAGATGACTACAAGAGTATGCTACCCACACGGCATAGCCCGGCAAGCTACCTGTGTCGTATTTGATATGCCAGATACCAGTAACAATTATAGACCTCATTCCCATGACCTGATGGAATGGTTTGAGGCTCTTTATGTCCCTGGATCAAGAAGGTGCCCTTGGGCTCTACTTGCATCAGACCCGTCATATGGAGATGTTACTGGTGCCCACTCGAGCAAATCAACGATGAACGGGAAGACAGTGACAGACAGTGACAGACATTTATTCAGGCTATGCATAGATAGACATTTATTCAGGCTATGCAGTGTACTTAAGAGAACATGCCATTTAAGGGATCAGTGTGCCTTATAGAAGAGGTAACTACATAAAGAATGGCAAGAACTATACAGTGTATGCATGTGTATTTGTGTAAACATGTGTGTGTGTGTGTGTGTACAAGTGTGTGGGGTGGAATTAGTAATTTGAGGTAGGAAAAAGCAAATAAAACAAATTTCGATGCATTTTGTGAATTGTAAGAAATCTAATGTCATTATACAGTAGAAAGTCCCCAGACCCAATCTGTGACTGTATAGGATATTGATTAATATTATATTAAAAAGCTTTGAAATAGTTTATATTCTTATAACACATCTTAACTTTTAAAAATACTCTGATATATTATGAATCTTGGTGAATATTGTGGGGTGGTGAATGGAGTATGAAATATTACACAACATTTTCTAAAGGCATATGTAAAAGTATAATTAGAATTTTCTAGATTCCGATTTTGAAAATATTAGATTAAGACAAAGAAGTTAGTGTGGAATGAAAGAGATTGAAACAATAAATGGATATAGGCCTATGACTTTTGGCCATTTTCTTGAAGACACCTTACAAATATTTACTGAATACCATATTAGAGACATAGTTGAATTCCTAAAGATCTATTTGTTAACAAGGAAGGACAGACACATTACAATGCAATGCACCTTTTTCTGAGAAAAGAAAGACACCAAATTATAAATAGGAGCACATTGGAAACACATGCATGAGAAACCATCATTAATAATACTTTAAATCACAGAACCTCAATCAATTAAAAAACATATTAAAGACAGAGATAATAGAAGAGGAAACTTCCAAGCTACTCAGAAAGATAACCAAATACCTAAAGGATGGGAATCAATATGATTTGTGGATGATAGCTTCATGAGTAGAATAAGACAAATGTGGAAACACAATAGTCTGGTGAATTCAAAGAGACAAGTGTGATAATATAGAGTAATTCAAAGGGGAGAATCAGGGTGGATGAAATTCTTCCAATATGATCATATTTCAGAAGACATACAGTGAGTGCTCCATGGTTTTTAATGATATAATATGTGGATATATTGGATAGTTGTGGGAATTGTAATAAAAAAAGTTCACTGTATCACTGTCTTCCCATTGTTCATCGATTTGCTCGAGTGGGCACCAGTAACATCTCGATACATCCTGTCACAAGCAAGTGTAATCCAAGGGCATCTGCTTGCTAGAGGGACAGGAAGAGCCTCAAACCATTCTTCAGGTCATGGAATTGAGGTCCATAATTTTACTAGTTTTTGGCATAACAAATAAAACATGGGTAGCTTGCCAGGCTCTGCCATGTAGGTGGTATACTCTCAGTAGAAGGCTCTCATCTTGAGCATTTACTGATGAAACTTAAAGGGAAAGATCAGGTTTTATCTTGGATGGAGCTCTGAGGAACTATGGAGTCTGGATGTTGAGAATGACTGACCACATGATGTGTTTGGTTGCTCTGGCTTCTTGCTAGGCTTACTGGAATGATGGGTATCAGTTAGAACCTGCCTAGAACTGTACACAGTGTATAAATGTGAAAGATCCTGGGAAGGACCTTATCCTGATATCAGTATTATCTAAGAATATCGTGCAGCCATGCATCAACGGAGTTGTGGGTCTGGAATGGATGGGTCTCTCTTCTGGGGCAGCTGGCATGGAGGCGGAGGAAAGGGTGGAGCCCATATCTACACTCCAAGTCTGGCCAGAGTGGTCTCTTCCCCCACATGTGTGAGCAAACCCTTGGAGCAATGTTGGACTCGGCTAGGGGCTGGCTGAGCCCCTTCTGGGGAGGTCAGCTCCATGGATTGCTTCCACGTGGAGCCGACCATGGGTCTGAAGTGGATGAGTCTGGATCTCTTCCCAGGTCACATCCGGTTACTTGTGAAAATATTGTAGTAGAAATACACAAAAGAGGGGAAATTATTCTTGTATTTATATAAGTGAATTTTGTTGATGGTTTGCATCCAATTAAAACAAAGAATTAGTAAGGATTGATTCAGTTACAAATATATTTTGAAGATAGAACTATAAAGATTTGCTGATGAACAAAAAGAAATGAAAGGGAAGAAAGAAATACCACCGCAAGGTTTCTGGCTCTCCATCTTTTACTTGAAATGGAGAAATTTTTAGGAGGAACAGATCTGAAGAAGACAGGACTTTATCAGACAGATCATTTGCATTTGGGAAATCTATAGACATTCTAAAGATATTTAAACAAAGGCATTATATGATTGGATTAGAACAAATTTAAACCTTTTTGAGAACCATAGGGAGGGTGGATTAGAGAGAAATTCATATGAATTTCTGTTAAATTCATATGAAATAATGACTTAGTAATAGCTAAGATTGGCAGAGGAAGAGACTGAAAATAGCAATATTTCCGAAAAATAAAAATAAAGGGAAATGTAGTATGAGAAAGAAAACATACATGTGTGGAAGAACTATGAATGACCTGGAAAACAAGGTTTTGGAATAGCACAGGAAACCTTGTGGTAGGAGTGGAACAACTGAGCTCATAGAATTTAATTGAACTTACTAAGCTAAAACCTCTCAAATTTTTATACCTTTGTAAGCTAAGTGTCAGTCCATTTAAGATAGTAGAAACACGAGGGAAGGAGGTTAATGTATTGTCTTGCATACAAATGACCCTGATTTGATCCATAACACTGCAAATGGTACCCAAAACACTATATCAGGGTCACTTCTGAGTGTAGCACCAGAAATAGGCCCTGAACATTGCTGATTGTGGCTACTACCAAAGTGACTTAATAAAAAGAATTAAGTTGAAGTATGAAAAGTTCAAGGAGAAAGTTTCAAATTCGTTTTGACTTTTCCATTGAATTTATTCTTTTTGTTTCAATTATAAGACATAGACTACCAGGTAAATTCTATTTCTCTATTCCTAGGAAATAGAATCAATATCAAGACAAATGGATAGAATAATGTGTAGGTCATTCAGTGACTTTGACAAGTTCCTTGTAGACAAGAGATAGTGCAGATACAACACTGAAGAAAGTTGGAAGTCAGCAGATTAAGAGGCAGACAGCAGCAGATAGGGATACTCTGAGACTGTTGATTACAAGAATAATTAAAGTAAGATATAGATGACAATTAAATAAAATAACATTCCATTTTGAACATATAGACTTACACAATCTACAGAATATCTAATATCAAAATATAATGGGAATAAGAATATTTCCCCATTTTTCCTGGGAGAAAGTATATCATGTTTAAATTCAAATACTAAATTAAAATTCAAATAAAGCTGAAACTCTGAGAACTATATCTGGCACTGATATATGTTACTGATATGAACTTGGATAAACTATTCACCTGCTTTTACTTCAATTTTGTTATCTGTTGAAGAAATATAAAGAAATGATTCTTTTGCCTTCTATTTTACTGAAAGATCTAAGTAGCATACTCAACTACCCTGATTTTCCTTGACTGAATTCTTTCTCAAGACATTGGTCTTTCAGTGATAAAACAGTAGAGTTCTAGGCAAAATAGGAGATACATTCATTACCAAAATATTGAATGAACTTGTTTAAATGTTTGCATATAAGTAGTAAGGCATTTGCCCCATGTGCAACCACTTTAGCAGAGACCCTGTTTCATTCCCCAGGATCATCTGAGCACTGCCAGAAGTGGCTCTAACTTATTATAATATCAAGTGTAAGTCCTGAGTACTGCGAGGTATCTCCACAAATAAACAAAACCAAAAAAAAGTTCTTGCATAATAGTTGGAAAGCAGTAAGTGTCATAAAAAGTTACTGTCGCTGCTGGTCTTCTATGTTCCTCTTTTTTTCAAAACATGTAATGATAAAAAATGAGATTTCATAAATACTGAAAAATGATGCATGCCATTTGCTAAACTGGCACATGGTAAGCACTTAACAGTATCCATTATTGTGATCATGGAAATTATGACTGTAATGATAATGATGAAGAAACAGGCTGAGAAAAGTTAAACACACAAATAATTAGTAAAAGAACTGGGGTGTGAAACTAAGTTGGCTTATCTCCAAGACTCTTGATTTTTCTCTTGTGCACAATTGTAAACAAATTTAAGGAATGATTACATGATGATTTGTACTGTGAACCTAAACTCAAAGGATAAATTAGATTTGACATTTATTCATTTATTGGTTTTATCAAAAATATTTATCAAGCACCAGTAATATTCTAGAGTCTATAGAGGGTGAATAAAACAGATGTATAATTACAATACAAAAGATTGTGAGATTTGGAAGGATGTAAAGCAGTACGATCACCTGGACTCAGATAGCAAGATTCTGTATCGGTTTAATTCCCCATTACTCCTTCCACTAGATCACAGAGTGTAATCACACATGTGAAGATTCTTGAGAGGTTAAGTTTACTGACAGTCCTAGGGGAAAAGTTAATGCTCAATTAAACGTCTCCTTGTTTATTAGCTTTGAACCAGGTAGAGACTATTTCTTACATAGTTATCAAACTCTGTCTTCATGATCTTGTCATCCACAACTTCATTCCTAGCACTTACAGGTGATGTTCCATTTCCATGCCAACAGTTAATAACATTCAGAGAGGCTGCCGACAAATAAACACTGTCTATTTTCAGTTTCTTTGCATTGGGTTGTGGCAGATTTTCACTCTGAGTCTTCGTTAAGAATAAATACTTTTTTTGAAATTCTTCATTAACAAGTCAACTTGTATAGTAGGTCAATCATATGACTGAAAAGTATGAAAAAAAATGTGTTTATTGAGCTCCCAATTAACAAATCTTTCCATAAAATAAAGATCTCCTTTAGCAAAATCTATCAGTCCATCAAGGTAACATCAGGCTGGAGATGAAGAAAGAATATGGCATCATTAATCATCAGAGAGATGCAAATCAAAACAACAATGAGGAATCATCTCACACCACAGAGACTGACACACATCCAAAAGAGCAAGAACAAAAAAATAAAAATAAAAAGCAAGAACAACCAGTGCTGGAGGGGATATGGAAAGAAAGGAACTCTCATCCATTGTTGGTGGGAATGTGGACTGGTACCATCTTTTAGAAAAATAATCTGGACATTTCTCCAAAAACTAGATATTGAGCTCCCATTTAACCCATCACTATCACTCCTGGGAATATATCCTGGAGAGCACACAACAGAAACACCATCTGAACTTCTATATTCATCACAGCACTAGTCACAATAGCCAGAATCTGAAACCAATCCAAGTGCCCAAGAAGATACTACTGGATAAAGAAACTATGGTACACCTATGCAATGGAATACAATGCATTCCAGCGTTTAGGAAAAGCGAAGTAATGAAATTCGCCCTCAAATGGATGAACATGGAGATTATCATGTTCAGTGAAATCAGGTAGAAGGAAAATGACAGATATAAAGGGATATAAGTATATAACAGTGTTCTACTAATTGTTGGAAATGGTAATGCTAGTCTAGAACTGAGCATTGAATGTAGGCAAAGGGGTATATATGATAACCTCTAAATGTATGTGTGGCAAGCCACAATGTGTAAAAAGATGGGAGAGAGAGTGTGAGAGAGAGAAGAGAGAGAGAAGAATAGGAAAAGTGCCTGCTATAGAGTCAGGCTGGGGGATGGCAGAGGGGTATGTTATCTGGGGACATTGGTGGTGGAAAATATGCACGGGTGGAGGGATGGGTGCTGCAATATTGTATAATTGAAATCCAATATGAACAGCTTTGTAAATGTCTATCTCATGGTGTTATAATAAATAAAATTAAAAAATAGATAACTAGGGGCCGGAGCGATAGCCCAGCGGGTAGGGGCGTTTGCCTTGCGCGGGCCGGCCTGTGCAGGCCGGGTTCAATCCCCGGCGTCCCATATGGTACCCCGAGCACCGCCAGGAGTAATTCCTGAGTGCAGAGCCAGGAGTAACCCCTGAGCATTGCCGGGTGTGACCCAAAAAAGCAAAAAAAAAAAAAAAGGAAAAAAATAGATAACTAGAAATGAGTCTATATCAACAAATGCATTTCTCTTCTTTTAAGGATGAATTTGTTGCTGGAGCGATAGTCCAGCAGGTAAGGCATTTGCTTGCACACATACGGACTCGGGTTCGAACCCCAGCATCCCATATGGTCTCTCTAGCACCGCCAGGAGTAATTCCTAAGTGCAGAACCAGAACTAACCCCTGAGCAATGCTAAGTGTGACCCAAAAAGAAAAAAAAGGATGAATTTGTTTCGGGTAAACCAGAATAAAATCAGATGAAACATGAAACAGGATGAATCTGTTTTAGGTAAACCAGATAAATCATAGCAAAATCTATTCATCTAAGAGAAGACTTATCATGTAAAGTTTAGAATTCCTTAATAGAACATGTGCTAAGAAGCCGTGCAAGTGCACTCTAGTCCCTAACCGTCTACCACCTAATGATGAGAAATAATGTGCATCCAATTATTATAGTTGAGGTGGATTAGGTCCTCATTTCCCAAAGGGATACTCGTGAAAAACATCTCTTACCCAACATATAAAGAACTTAAGACCTAAAAGTTTCATATGTGACATATGCATAAGCAAGAGAGCAGACAAAGCTGTCAAAAAAAAAACCCTGAACCTTCCCTAGCTTCTAACTTTACTAAAAGTGATATTAATTGAAGCAGCATGGTATTAGAATAAAGACAGAAATTAAGGTCAATATAATAGAGTTGAATATCCTGAAAAAGTTCCTCAAATTTATAAGAATTAAATATTTGATAAAGGAGCAAGAAATATGAAGTGAAACATAGAAACCCTCTTCAGCAAGTGGTGCTTGGACAAATGGGCAACTACATGAAAAAACAAAAATTCAAACTTCTTTCTAATGATATACACTAAAGTCAAATAAAAATGGATTAAAGACAAGACATGAATACATAAAGTACACAGAGGAAAACATAGGCAAAATTCTCCAGAATATCAAGCTAAAGGTATCTTCAAGGATGAAACAACACTAACCAAGAAAGTGGAAGCAAAGATAAACAAATGGGACTATATTAAACTAAGAAGCTTCTGCACCCCAAAAGAACCAGTGACCAAGATACAAAGACATCCCATTTGGCAAAGAACAAATGTTGGTATGTGTACAGGCAGAAATGGGCTCAATTTCATTACTGTTGGAAATATCAACTTGTTCAGCCTCTTTGGAGAAAAATATGGACATTCCTCAAAAAAACTAGAAGTTGAACTGCCATATGACCCAGCAATACCACTCCTGGGGATATACCATAGGGGTAGAAAAACATGCAGCAGAAAAGCCATCTGTACTTCTAAGTTCATTGCCTCATTATTCATAATATTCAGAACCTGGAAACAACCCAAGTGTACAAGAAAAGATGACTGGATAAAGAAACTGGTACATCTACACAATGTAATTCTATGCAACTGTTAGGAAAAATAAAATCATGAAATTTGATTCTACATGGATAGACATCGAGAGCATGCTGAGTGAAATGATTCAGAGGGAGAGGGACAGACAGAGTGATTACACTAATCTGAAGTAGTACGAGACTAATACCCAAAGACATTAGAAGTGAGAGCCAGGAGTACTGGTTCAGAGTTGGAAAATTGTCACAAATGGGGTGGGGTGGGGAGTGCAGTAAGAACAGAGAAGGACCACTAAGACAATGATAATTGAACATGATTACTCTGGACAAGAACTAAGTGATGAAAGGAGGTAAAGTTGTGATATATATGATAACTTTTTAGTACCTTTATTGCAAACCACAATGCCGGATGTGTGTATGTGGGTGTGTGTGTTTGAGAGAGAGAGAGACAGAGAGTGAGAGTAAGAGAGAACGAGAGAAAGAGAGAGAGAAAAAGATGTCTGCCATAGAGTCAGGCTTGTGGGAGGTTAGGATATTTTAAGGCTGTAACTCAGTTATGAGCAAGTTTGTAACTATATCTCAAGGTGATTCCATTTCTGTATTTCCACCCCTCCACTTTTAAAAATAAAGAAATGGAATCACCTTGAGATATAGTTACAAACTTGCTTATAACTGAGTTACAGCCACACTATCCCAACACTCACCAGTGTAGACTGGAGGAATGGATTGAAAAAAATTAGTGCCCAGTGTACTATGGAAGTGTAATATTGGTAATTTCATGGTGGATGTTGAATGGTAGTATAGAGTGGAACTGTGATGCTGCAGCTCTAAAATGTATGCAGTATTCTAAGTCAACATTGATCACTTGATCACTTGAATCCCGTTATTCATCGATTTGCTCGGCGGGCGCCAGTAGCATTTCCATTAGACCCTATCAAGTGCCAATGCTAGCCCAATGGCATCTGGTTGATTCAGGAATATGAAGAGCCTCAAACCGTTCCTTCAGGGTCTTGACAAGGATGTCTGACCATCTTGTGGGTGGGCGGCCATGTGGTCTTTTGACATCCCGTGGGATCCAGTCAGTAACAGCTCTAGTCCAGCGGTTGTCTCCAAATCGCATTACATGTCCAGCCCATTTGATTTTCAATTATTATAATAAAAATAATAGTAATGATAAATAGCCTTAGAGATTTTTAGAGTCTTCCTTCAGAGTCTAGAAAGAATGCTGAACAAATTCATATTTCTAGGGTATGGTTCCTCCCCATAGAAGACAAGGTCATTATTTTAGTTTTCATAGGAAGCCAATCAAAACACAATGATAGGTTTTAAAAAAATCCTAAGAGCAAGAATAAGACAAAAGGCAGGTATCAGTGTCAATACCCATATTAATAAAAAAGATATTAACTTGTGAAAGAGGTCTTGTTGATGACATTGTTTTGTCTAAGTGTTTGGGAGCAGTATATGGGGACAGTCATACACAGATGAACAGAAGTTGAAACATCAGGATGAAGGCATGGCAACTTCCAGGATAATACAGTTAAGACAGTTCCAAGCAAGCCTCTTTTATCAAACTTCTTCATTCAGTCACATCATTATGGTCACTTATTTTTAACTATTTTAGAGAACAACCTTTAGGTCAGTTGTATCACTTGTCTTCCTGTAATTCATCAATTTACTTGAGGGGGCACCAGTAACATCTCCATTAGTCCCTATTGCTTGCAAGTGTAGCCCAAGGGCATCTGCTCACTCCAGGAACACGAAGAACCTCAAACTATTGGTTCAGGTCATGGGAATGAAGTCCATCATTGTTACTGTTCTTGACATATTGAATCTGACACAGGTAGCTTGCCAGGCTCTACCGTGTGGGTGGGATACTCTCTGTAGTAGGTAGGCTCTCAGTTCATTCATTTACTGATGAACCGCACAGCTGCTTTGCAGCAGCACAACAGGGAGCATTGCTCCGTGCATCTGTGTCTCTGGTTCAAGCATACCTGGGCTTGAAATAGGCTTCTCTATAGGGTGGGATTCTGACGAGCTGGGCTTGAGATCGGCTTTTCTCTCGGGTGGTTCTCTGAAGAGCTGTGGAGTCTGGATGTTGAAAATGGCTGTGATCATGGTGTGGGGGGTTTCCTCTGATTTCTTCTGAATCATCTTTAGGTAAAGAAACTAATTCAAATTAACACCTTCAATAAATCTACTCTTCTCAGATTAGTTTTCTTCAGTCAATTATTTAGTCGGATATTTTTGTTTGTTTGTTGGATGACACCTGGAAGTGCTCAGAGCTTATTCCTGACTCTGCACTCAGGGACCACTGCTGGCCGTGCTGGGGATCCAATAGGGTACTTGGATCAAACCCAGATCAGCCATATACAAGGCAACACCCTGACTTCTCTACTATCACTATGGCCCCAGTAACTTAGTTTTCACCCATTAACTTACATTATTTATTCAACCAATTAATTTAATTATATGCATTTAGTTCTAGGTGGTTATTTGAATACCTTACTCTTCTTATTCTATAGTCTTAAACCCTGTCAATCATTAAACAATTAATTACTTATATTTTACTCATTCATTAATTCATATACACATTCAAAGGCAGTTCTAATCCATGTTCATTAGCATATTCATTTATTCATCAGTTCTTCACCTGGGCAGATAGTCCATAATTTATCTCATCATAATAAACTTGTCCATCATGCCTCAAGCGAACAGCTTCTAACTTATTCTTTTTTCCAATAAAACTTGAATTTTCACAATGGCCTCAAAAGGCTTAGATTATAAAATGTAACTTTAGATATAAATTTTCTCCTTTGTTAAAAATAATAAGCTTCACAGCCTGATATAATAACTATCTTTGCACAAGTAACTTCATAAAACACATCCCCATGAGGCTTGCTTTAGTGATTGAGAGGATTTAGGCTCCAGATGGCCCAGGAAGGAGGCTACTAGGGAGTCTAAGCATCCACAGACTACCCCCAAAAGACCCAGCATGGAATCCATTCCTAGAATAAATAATTTTACAATGCTTTATAAAATTATCTCTTTCATTGTATTAAAAAGTGATACATATTCATTCAAAAGGAAAAAAATTAAAAATTAGCCAAATTCCACTACCTCAAATTAATAAATATTGACATTTAGTATATATATACTTATGCACAATTAAGGGGGGGGCCGGGGGCGCCGAGTGTTTAGACAACTTTTTACCCCAAGAATTAATTGTATATGTTGTTTATCAATTGATTATTATGATTAAAGTAATATGTGACTCAGATATAGATATATATTTTTATTTATCAGAGTTTGGTCTACTGAGATAGCACTTAAAACTTTATGCTATTAATTAAAACGAGTGTTTAAGATTTATTTTTGAATAGCTGCTATAAATTGAAATTTTCCAGATTTATATGAACATTTATTTTTATTTTTTTGCTTTTTTGGGTCACACCCGGCGACACTCAGGGGTTACTCCTGGATCTGCACTCAGGAATTACTCCTGGCTGTGCTCGGGGGACCATATGGGATGCAGGGATCTAACCCGGGCCAGCATAGGCCGGCTGCGTGCAAGGCAAGCGCCCTACACTGCTGGGCTATCGCCTCCAGCCCCTATATGAACATTTAATCTGAACATTTACTTACACTGATATCATCTTATTTATGAGCTTAATGTAATCATAGATTTGTAAGTTGAGCACTTGGAAAACTTTGTTAATCAGACAATTAAATTACTGAGAATAGAATATATAGAGTTATAAAGATAGCTTAAAATACTTAATTTTACAAAAAAGATTAAATATTAGGTTTCCTCACATGTTGTTTATTTTTGCCAGGCTTTTCAAAACAATTAAATTTATGAAGCTGAATATACAGTACAGCAGTAGGGCAATTGCTTGCATGCAATCAACATATCCCCAAGCCAGGAATGATTCCCTGAGCACAGAATGAGGAGTAAGCCTTGAGCATCGGTAGCTGAGCCCTGCCCCTCCAAAAGCAAAATGAATAAAATGAATAAAAAGCAAAATTTGTAAGGCAAATCTGAAATTTTAGAAAGAACATAACTTTCTTTTATAAACTAAAGATTATATTCTTAAACCAAAACAACTAGTGAGTGATCTTTCATCAGCAAATGAAATTTACTGAGGTTGATATAGGCAGCCAGGAAGATAGGAAAAGGTCCCTCCATGGCAATGGGATTCTTAGGAAGTAATAAAACAAATAGCATCAAGGCTGCAAACAGAGGAACCAAAGCCTGATAAGACTTCACCTGATGCCAGGAGATGCAGAGAAGGCTGGATTCCCCTCTAAGAGGTGTTCCAGCAACAACAAATGCCAGGAAAGAAATTTCAAAGACTATGGACCACTCCCAAATCTACTTGCCATGGCAACCATCCTAGCAACAGACCCTTAGCTAGGTAGAAACCTAACGTGGGGGAGGTTGGACAAAGAAAGCATTCACGTATGCTACCCAAGCCCATGTGCTGCTTGTATCCACCTGGTCAGACACATGTGGTGCCCAAGCACATATGTGCCTTACATTTCCCCTTTTGCTCCCCTCTTGGGGTGTGTACTGCTCCTTTCTGCTTCTCTGGAGAAGCCTGTGTTCTCCCTTGGGTGTGTTATTCTCTTCTATTTCCTCTTCCTCCTTTTTGACCTCAAAACCCTCCAAATAAAAAAAAAAAAAACTCTGTTTTGACTTCACTGCTTATCTACTCCTGAAATTTCTTTCTGTGAAATAGAGCAAGTTACCTGGAAACCCTGGGTAAGACCTAAGACTGACTTTCCTTTCTTGCAAAGGGCAAATCCTGATTCCAGGCTGAGCTCGCAGCTTCCCAAGAAATTGGATGGTGGGAAATTAACTCCTGTGCTAAAACCAAGATGACATCAGGTGTGACTTGAGGGCCACCTTGTGGGGCAGGGGTGACTCAAGGTCAGGGCTATGTAGGGGCTCATCCCAGACTTTACCAGTCCTAGCCTTCCAAACAGTCTCCAGCGGGGCAAAGTTGGATAGGAGACTCTCTCCTCCTTGCCTCACAAAAGCTACCCACCAACTTCAAGCTCCTTGAAAATAACAAAGAAGTAAAATAGGAAAGAAAAACACTGTCAATCCTAAAGTCACATCAACAAGAAGGGGGTGCAGCTTCCACATTTTCCAAGTAAACTACCATTTTTACCCTTTAGCAAGGAAACAGTCACAGGGATATAAAACCTGGGGAATTTTGCTCTCTAGGGAAGTTTTGAGAACCCAAACTAGTTCAAGCATTTCTTTTGATTCTTCCCCAGAATGAGCTCACACAAGTCTCAGAGGGGCTTGTCACACTGTTATTCCGGAGCTCATGCCCAGGGATTATTTTAGTTTACTTAACAGAGAAGGAACAAAAGGCAGATTGGAAAATGCCTGTGAGATGTTTTAAGATCCTAGAAAGTGGGTTTACATGAAATATTAGGAAAATATAAAACTTGCTGCATACGGGCAGCCTTTACCCTTGAAGATTCAGTCTCAACTCCAGAGAGGTGAAGACTAAACAAATTCACAGAGAAAACAGACTCGCTAGCTAAGGGAACTCAGAGAAATCAAGTGCAAATGTGTACTTCCCCAGAGCCTCCAGACTGATGCCTCAGTTTCCCTAAACCTCAGCCTTAAAATCTGGCACTTCTGCTGAGAATCTCTTAGGCTTCTTTCCTGACCTAACTGAAGGCCTGAACTGGAGCAGGTGGAATCTTGTACTTGGGCAATAATAGGGAGACTCCTTTTATAGATGACTGAGGCTCCAAAAGTCAAGCAAATGCCCTCCCATTCCCACCTAACCTGTTGCTGAATGTTCTGGCTGAGATTTGTGGTCTGAACTCTTAGACTCCAAATCTGAGAGTCAATTTTCTCTCTTTAATTTCTTAGAATTTCTTAGTTAGTGTTTTCTGCCTTAGCCAAGCCCCAAGCGTGCTCTTGTACCCCTATATTTTTTTTCTTAAATTTCTTTCTCCAGGAAAACTCTTTTCCTGTCTTCATTCTCTACTTTGGAAACCTTATGCTAATTCTAAATTTAACTCTGTTTGGAAAAAAACAAATCAAGGCTTCATTGTTTTTCTGGATCACAGAGGGATTTTGCCCTCAATTGTTTCAATGTCATTGTTGAAACAAAGCCGGTGCTCTTAGTTTCTGTAAAATAAAGGGCTTGTTGTTGCTCAATTTCCAAGTAAATGGGGGGAAGAAGAAGGACTAATGAAGTGTCTGCCCCCTCATCCTTAACAGATAAACTTAAGCAGCTTGTTGGGCTTTTAGGATGCGGAGCTGATGATAGGAATGTTCTCAAGTGACCCATGAAATGTCCCCATTCTTCACAGGAGTAACTCAGAAAGTGACAGCCAGCAGCTTGCATTAAAGAGACCACCTGCTGAGGCCCGCAATCACTGGCTGAGAGATCTACCCCCTTTACTGTGCTTTTTACTTGACAAATGGCTTTTATTACAGATAATTTTTCCTCTTGACACTATTTCAGCCCCCAATTTATGCTTAATATTAACATACCCTTAAGCCTCTCTCTTTGGAGGTTGTCAGGGAGGAATTTATTCTTCATGGATGTGAGTGTGAATTCTGATGAATGCAGATGCTATATACGACTTCATAATTTTCACATGCATAGCCCTATTCCATAGCAATACTTAGCCAAAGCTGGAATTCTGCCAAATGTAGCTGGTCCAGGAGAAGGTGACAGAATGAATGATATTTGCCCCTTAAATTGCTCTCTGCCTTATTTCATCTTCTTGGTCAAAATTGATACCTTCTTTCACTGTTCTCTATAAGTGTTTTATTTATATTGCTATTTATATCGATGGCAGTAGCTATTAATGTGACTATTAGAAGCTATTAATATAAAAAGGAGTTTCCTTGTTGATTTAATCCTCCTTTCACACTCGGATATGCAACCATAAGTGGCCATGATCCAATAACCGGAAAGTTTTAATAAGTAAAATATCAGTAAAATAAGTAAAATATCTTATTTTTCTGAATACCTGATACATTTTTAGATTAGCTAACCATATGCTTATATACATAGATACTACTAAATTCATTCTTTTGCACTGAGTAAAATATTGCTGAAAGAAAATTCAGTTTATATTGGTATAATGGGAATATACAACCTTATTCAATCAAAACAAATACATTAGATTGGGATAAAAGAAAAATCACTTCTTATGCATTTGAAAACATAAAGGTAGTATACTCTCTTCCCCTGTTTTTATCACCATTCTTCCCATTTCACAGACTGAAAACTGCTAATTAAATTTTATTTTTCTGTGTCCTTTATCCCCAATATATCATGACATAACAAGTTAAATCATTTTTCTAGTTCTATGTCCTTTTCCTTCCTACTTTCATCCCTCCTCTTATATCCCCATATTTCATCCCCATCTATTCAGATGTGCACAAAACATACATCCATTCTTCTGTTTATATTTATTCCTCTACATGCTCACTATTTTCCATTCATAGATTACTAGTTATAAAATTTGTTATGAAAGTATAATATTTAACTGCCAATGATAGAAGAAATTACCATAAGGAAGCCTTTGATTAGGAGGGCCAGAGTGATAGTACAACTAGGGTGTTTTTCTTGCACACAGCTGACCTGGGTTCCAGCCCCAGCATCCCATATGATCCTCGAGCACTGCCAGGAGTAATTCTTGAGTGCAGAGCCAGGAGTATTCTCTGAGCATCACCAGGTAACACCCAAAAAGGAAAAAAAATGAAGCCTATTAGAATACACTCTATCCTCTTATGCCAACCCCCAACTGAAAGGCTTTCTGTGTATGATGTTTCTGATGTATATATTATTAGTGACAAACATTGGCAAGAGGTATAGGATATTTCATTTAATTAATTATTTCTTATTTATAGCCAAAGTTCAGCAGCAAGAAGAAAGTCATCTCAGAATAAAATCAATTTTCACTATAGGCCCCCTGTAGTTTTTTCTAAGAGTCTCTATATAGAACTTTAAAGTTGACTCAGATATTTCCCTAAATAAACTCTGATAATGGCTATGTATTTCAAAGATCAGGTATGTGACTTCAATATAGTGATTTAGCAAAATTCAGCAACAGAAAAATCAATACAATGGTATTATTAACAGAGGAGGGTTTTTGTGTACTCTTCCTGAATAGCCTGTTAACCAATAACCTCATTCATTTATTCATTCATTTTTCAAACATCATAATGAATGCCTAAATATATATGTTAGGTTATATGAAGTAAGGGTAGAATGATGGATGAAACAAAGGCTCAATCATTAAATAGCTTCTAATATAGAATATGGGTAGGAGAGAAGGGATGAAAGGATAAATCAGCATAGAGATGAGGTCTATAATAAAGGTATAATTGAAGAATTAATGAGAAAATTTAGAGAGGCATGTATATGAGCTAAATCCTAAAGGAATTAGAAAGACCTGGTAGAGGCTCTGGTAGAGGAGGAAAATCAGTAGGCCTGGAAAGAAGAAAGTAGAATACAGTAGGTTTATAGGCAAAAAACATAGCAAGTTCAATGTTCAAGGCTGGGGTTGCAGCTTATTGATACTGCATTTGCTCTGCCTGTGTGAGTTCCTTGGTTCAGTCACCAGAATTGACAGAGAGAGAGAGAGAGAGAGAGAGGAGAGAGAGAGCAAGAGAGACAGAGACAGAGACAGACCAGAGGTTTAATATATAAAATAGAAATGTAAAATAAGTGAAACTGGGAGTATTTGCTAATGGGCCACAAGAGCTGAGCACTGGTTGCCATTAAACTTTATACCAATAATCATGATCAATATCAATTATCAATTAAAATACTTCTGAAAATCAGAAAGTTTCATGAGGTTAATGTTAGAAGAAACTTTATTGGTAGATGGGTATAACAGATCAGATACCAAGACTGTTTTGTCTTGTTTTGTTTTGTTGCTGTGGGATCAGACCCAGTGCTTAGGGAACTGCTTCTAGCTCTGTCTGTGCTTGTTTGCAGCAGAAATAGCTTAAAATAGTTGTAGAAACAGTGGTCATTTTGGGTATCCTACATGATAAGTATGTAATCAGCCCATTAAGCTTCTTTCCAGCCAGATAGCTAGACTTTTTATAGCACAAATAAAGTTGGTGTGAGAGAATCCTAGTGCACCTCAGATGGTAAAGGGTAACACAAAACAGAAAGTTGCAAAGAAAGATTCCACTGAGCTAAGAGTCTTTGGTAGCCACATTAAGCATCACTATTCAACATGAACACATCTTACACAACATATAAGCTTTGATTCCTTTGTGCAAGCTGCTATTGAAAACAAAAATGAAGCATATATGACATAGTTACTGCTGTTAGGGAACAAACAAATGAGAAGTTACATCAAAGCATCAGCAGTTCTTCCAGTTGCTTGTTTTGTGTCTTTTCTCCATTCTCTGTCAAGTCTCCACTGTTCAATTAATTTTGTGTCTGATTCCAGACATCTCAGCAGTTGCTGATTGCAGGCAGAACCACTTAAGCACTTGAGGCCGCCTTAGATCTTCAGGCTGCGCAGAGCTCTCTGTTTTTAATGATCTTTCAGCTGAAAAGATGTCTCAAAGCACACTCACGCACAAAGGTACTAATGGGGTAATGGTTGGGGATGTTTGGAGGATTTAGAACATATTCTCTGAAGGCTTAAAGCTTCATAGCTTGGGGAAATGGATTACAACAGTCCATTTGCCGGCGTCTCCATTTAGGAACTTTAGCATCTTCATTTGAGCATCCTGATCATCTCTGCAGATGAGTTCACCTTTTCTGACACTTTTTCTTTCTCTCAAGAATATTTAGTTTCAGTGAGTAGAGTGGTATAAACATCTTTTATTAGTCTTTCTTTGTAACTGTTAGTGTGTCCCAGGGTACAGCAACTGTGTGTGTTTGTGTGCCTGAACAAGATTTTTATCATTCCCAGTTCTAATATTTTTCAACATTTTCTGCCCTGAAATGGATGCTGTGAAAATTGGATTTTTCACGGATTCATTGGCATTGGCAGTATATTGGTATTCACAAACAGATCTGAAGGCAGATTAATTCTACTTTCTAGTTAAGAAAGCATAGAAATAATTGAATGACTGTCTTTATTTCTCAGATGAGGAAAATAAAGTTAAATGCTTGCCCAATATGTTTTCTCTAATCTACCTGAATCTTGACCTTATTTTGTAGCATGATCTGCTAATTACTTGGTTTTATTTGGTCTTACCTAGACTTAAGAGTCTAATGCCCCCTTGTACCAGAAATCATCAATAATCTATCTGGAACACAAGAATTCCTGCTATTAGGATTTTTTCCTACACTATCCTACACTGGCAGTCATATTTGATTAAGATGCCTCACTCTCATGTTAAGAACAGTTTTGGAAACTTGGTTTAAATGGAAATAATCATTCTTCATTCTGATATTTTGGATCAGGTTCAATAGAGATTTACATGTTTCCCACATTGTAACCGTGAAATGTAGAAAGAGCTATCATATCTGAGAAAAGATTTTCAGAGCTGAGGAGCTCAATTTCAAGGAGAAAGTAACTAAGCAAGAATGAATCAAGACCCAGCGAACGAGCAATAAGAGCAAAGAATCTGCTCACTATCCTTATGACTTTGAGTATCTCAGTTGTTCCCCTAATTAATGGATGTCTTTTTATTGATGTTTCAGCTACTTATGAAGAACCATAATTGGTCCACTGTTGTAAAAATGTTTAAACCCATGCTCCAGTTTACCAGCTATGTAACCTTCTCTAGGAGCTTACTGAGCTTTGTTAAGTACTTTAAATGGATTACAGGTCTAATACTTTAAGTGGTTTACATGTTTGATTCAAATTAGGCACTGAATTACAATGGTCATAAAGGTTGCGTAGCTTCCTCAAAATCACAGAACTACTAAGTAGAATATCTGGGATTTGGGAGCAAATTAATCTCATTCATGAACTTGCATTCTTAATTAGAACCAGATTTAGTTGCAGAAAAGTTTCAAATAGTTAAATGAAAATAATTTGCACTAGAATATTTGGAACTCTGGATAAAATACGTAAAATTCTGGGAAAGAATAAATTATGATTATTCACCAAAAATGGAATAAAAAGTGAAAATATACTTCTATCAAAGCTGCATTAGAGAATAATGTAAATAATATTTTTAAACGAGTATTTGATTCTTCTTTTAGCTGAATTCTTTAAATCTTAATTGGCAGATGTCACCCAAATCTTGTAAAGTACTTCAATCTTGCTTGCTTTCTTTCCTTTTTATTTTAATTCAAGAAATAATTGAAATAGGGATAGGGAAAGAAAAAAAATGAAAGCAGGGAAGCTCCCAGGTTCTAAGAATTCTGGAGAAAGCAGAAAACTGTACTCTTTTATATCTTTTTAACAAAGGTAGATGGGAGAGCATTTTGTCTGAGTCACTCAGGGTCCCCTTGTGTGTAAGGGACCAAAGACTGTGCACCGGGTGTTGGACGAAGGAGTAGGGACACAGGCTTGTTGGTAATCTGTGGCTAGTAATAAAGTCATCAGGAAGGTTTGGGGGTAGGGATTAAAGATAGGTGGTGCAAATCTGGGGGAAGTGCAGAGAGGACCAGATACACTGGGGTTGCTTGCTTAAGTCAACCCTGCTGCATTCCACCTGGTGACCGCCCCTCATCCCTCCCCCATTTCAGATGCTTTCCGGAAGCATCTCCGTGGGAAAATTCCATCCACAAATCTGGGGGAAGTGCATAGAGGACCAGACACACATAGGGGATGCCGCTTGAGTCAAACATGCCGCCCGCTGGCCCTGCACCCTTCCACCCCAAATTTCAAAATCACAGAGACACTAGTGAGGCCACAGGAAGAACATACTCAGCAAATAATCTAAACAGAGGTAACCTGTAACATAGCTTTCAACATTCCTTATAAAACACAAAAACTCCATAAAAAGCTTATATATCCCTAAGTGTACATCATATCCACATGAGAATACCAATTTGCAAACATCAAGTAATGGTAAAAAACGCAGAGCTCAACCAAATCCTTTAGTGAGTCACTAACCAAGTTGGGACAAATAATTATGATGAGCTATATAAACTTCCTGAGAAGGAATTCTGCAAGGAACTGTTAGGAATCCATAAGGATCCCAAAGAAGCAATGGAGCACAGAGCCAATAAAATACAAGAGGGAATGAGAGCAGAAATGAGCAAAATACAAATGAAAATCACTTGAATCACTTGAATCCCATTATTCATCGATTTGCTCTCGGCGGGCGCCAGTAACATTTCCATTGGACCCTATCACGTGCCAATGTAGCCCAATGACATCTGGTTGATCCGGGAATATGAAGAGCCTCAAACCATTCCTTCAGGGTCTTTACAAGGAAGTCTGACCATCTTGTAGGTGGGCGGCCACGTGGTCTTTTGACATCCCGTGGGATCCAGTCGGTAATGGCTCTAGTCCAGCGGTTGTCTCCAAATCGCATTACATGTCCAGCCCATCTGATTTTCGAAGCCTTGGCAAACGAGACATCGTCCCTGATTCTGGAATAGCTACAAAGGTCAGAACTCCGATTCCTTCTCTCACTTGAGTGAGGCGTGATATTCCAAGCATAGCTCTTTCGATTCCCTCTCTGGGAGGCCTGAATAGCATTCTCATCCTGCTTTCTTAGGGCCCAGGTCTCTGAGGTGTATGTTAATGCAGGGAGAATGGGTGGAGTCAAAAGAGATGTGCCCTGAGCCGGAGGTTCTTTGTCCTTTTAACTATTTCTTCGATGCCTTTGAAGGCATTCCATGCCGCTCTCTTTCTCCTGCAGCTCAGGTTTTAAGGTCGTTCATCATGTTGGTTTCTCGACCTAGGTACACATAACTGCTGCATCTCAGAGATGTTTGTTCCTTTGAGAGTGAATGGGGCCTCTGGAACTAGTTCATTCTTCATGAACATAGTTTTCTTTAGATTCAGCTGTAGACCTATCTTTCCACATTCTTGGTCAAAGTCAGCCAGCATTTGTGCCGCTTGGCTAATGTTTGGTGTCATTAGAGCGATGTCATCATCGAAGCGGAGGTGGTGTAGTTGCCAACCATCTATCTTCACTCCCATTCCTTCCCATTCTAATTGTCGCATGACATTCTCGAGGTGGCGCTGAAGAGTTTTGGTGAAATGGTATCACCCTGTCGAACCCCTCTTTTTCACATTAATGATCACTTCTTTGTAGAATGGTGAGATCCTGGTGGTGAATCAATAATACAGCTCACGAAGTATCTTGATGTATTGGGTTTGAACACCCTGTTTGGCTAGGAGCCTCGGTGACTGCTTCAATCTCCAGAGAATCAAAGGCTTTCTGTAAATCAATGAGGCGTGAGACAGAGCGGCATCTTTGCACTCCGTACAAACCTCAATGAGCTTGGTTACCGTGTGGATATGGTCGATTGTGCTGAATCCTTTCCGGAAG
>JAJIBD010028331.1:0-44025 GCA_021461705.1 Cryptotis parvus
CTTGAATCACTTGAATCACTTGAATCCCGTTATTCATCGATTTGCTTGAGCAGGCGCCAGTAACATTTCCATTGGACCCTATCACGTGCCAATGTAGCCCAATAGCATCTGGTTGATTCAGGAATATGAAGAGCCTCAAACCGTTCCTTCAGGGTCTTTACAAGGAAGTCTGCACCATCTTGTAGGTGGGCGCCCACGTGATCTTTTGACATCCGTGGGGATCCAGCCGGTAATGGCTCTAGTCCAGCGGTTGTCTCCAAATCGCATTACATGTCCAGCCCATCTGATTTTCGATGCCTTGGCAAACGAGACAGCGTCCCTGATTCTGGAATAGCGACGGAGGTCAGAACTCCGGATTCCTTCTCTCACTTGAGAGGCGTGATATTCCAAGCATAGCTCTTTCGATTCCTCTCTGGGAGACCCAGATAGCATTCTCATCCTGCTTTCGTAGGGCCCAGGTCTCTGAGCATATGTTAGTGCAGGGAGAACGGTGGAGTCAAAGAGATGTGCCCGGAGCCAGAGGTTCTTTGTCCTTTTAGCTATTTCTTCGATGCCTTTGAAGGCATTCCATGCTCTCTTCCTCCTGCGCAGCTCAGGTTTTAGGTCGTTCATCATGTTGACTTCTCGACCTAGGTACACATAACTGCTGCATTCAGAGATGTTTGTTCCGTTGAGAGTGAATGGGGCCTCTGGAACTAGTTCATTCTTCATGAACATAGTTTTCTTTAGATTCAGCTGTAGACCTATCTTTCCACATTCTCGGTCGAAGTCAGCCAGCATTTGTGCCGCTTAGCTAATGTTTGGTGTTATTAGAACGATGTCATCAGCGAAGCGGAGGTGGTGTAGTTGCCGACCATCTATCTTCACTCCCATTCCTTCCCATTCTAATTGTCGCATGATGTTCTCGAGGGTGGCGCTGAAGAGTTTTGGTGAAATGGTATCACCCTGTCGAACCCCTCTTTTGACATCAATGATCCACTTCTTTGTAGAATGGTGAGATCCTGGTGGTGAATCCGTAATACAGCTCACGAAGGATCTTGATGTATTGGGTTTGCACACCCTGTTTGGCTAAGGCTTTGATGACTGCTTCAGTCTCCACAGAATCAAAGGCTTTCTGTAAATCAATGAGCGTGAGACAGAGCAGCATCTTGTACTCCCTACAAACCTCAATGAGCTTAGTTACTGTGTGGATATGGTCGATTGTGCTGAATCCTTTCGGAAGCCTGCTTGCTTTCGCATAGTTGTCCTTCATCTAGTGTTCTGCTAATCCTGTTCAGGATGACTCGTGTAAACAACTTGTAGATGCGGACAACAGGCAGATGGGGCGATAGTTGCCGATGTAGTGAATGTCTCCCTTCTTGAACAGTAGAACTGTCCTGCTGGTTTTTCCATTGGGAGGGCACCTTGCATTCGGACAGGTAGCGTGTGAAGAGCCGAGCTAGTGTATTGATGAGTACCGATGGCAGTTCTTCAGGTGTTAGGGTCTGACTTTGTCTGGGCCTGGTGCTATTCCTACTTTACCGACGAGATGGCATGTCGGATTTCAGAAGGGAGAACATTAGAATGACATATCCATCCTGTGGAATTTGGTATGTGGGCAGGTGGATGTGGCTATCAAAGAGATTTGAGTAGAAGTCATGGATAATCTTCTCCATTGCCTTTCTGGAAGATGTGATAGATCCATCAGGACGTCAGAGGGCAGTCATCTTGGTCTTATAGTTGGCGAAAGGACAGGCGGGCAGTGCGAATGCTTTTCACAGCTTCTGCTGCATCTTCCAGTATTCTGCTCTTCTGTCTTTGAGGGTCTTCTTTTATAGCTTCTCTGCATTTGCTAAGCTTGGACGTTAGCATTTGTTCTCCTGAGGCTTACTGCCTTACCATATTTGCGTGAGCTAAAGAAGTTTCTGAAGACAGGCATCTTTTGTGTTCTTTCTCGACATTTTTCGCACAATCATGGAGGGTGCTGAACCAGTGGTTGTAGTTCTTCATCGATGTTGTCAATGATATGGTATCTTCCATGTTATGTGATTGCCAAAGAGAGTTCCCAGTTGGTGGTTGTTCTAGGAGTTCTCTTCTTAAACTTCTGATCTTTTTCTCCCTGTTGTGGGAAGTAAAATTTTAGAAGAGCGAGTGGTCCGATCCTGTTTGCTGGGTTTGGGGGCCGACGGCCACATCGGTCAGACAAAACCGTCGATTGAAGATGATGTGGTCAATTTCATTGTGGAACTGTCCACGTGAGGAGATTCCAGCCAGCGTTACACTTCAACTTTTCTAGAATTGTGAGTTCCCATGAATGGGACCCTTGAAAACAGGTCAGACCTTTTTAGCAATATGTTATTATATATTGTTCACACTATCAAATGAATTTATGTCTTGTTACTAATGCAGTATGATAGAATGTGTAAACCCTCAAAATTTCTTTTACTTACCAAGCTCACTTAGGTTTGCTTCCTATCGTGGAACACTGCAAATAATTTTCTTAAATGCTGCTTTCATCATTCAGTTGAGATTTTGTTTTGCATGCTTGATGATGGCAAGATTTAAATAGTTCACTATTGAAACTTTGATCAGCTTTTTAAAAATCACATGTCATTGATTTTAAATGTTTTGGCATGGAGTGAAACCATGAGCTCTTGGGAAACCCTTTGTTTTGTACATTGTGTCTTTGTGTTGACTCTTGTCATGAGTCTTCCTCGCGTGGTGTTTGCTCCTCACGAGGAGCTGAGATGGCTAGTAGTAACCTGGGGTGCTGTTCAAGTATCTTTTTCTCTTCGAAATAACCCTTAAGAGGCTTTAGATTTTCTCTCTTTATTCCTTCTCTTACACTTTTGTGGCTTGCAATACATACATTTAGAGGGTTATCACGTATATCCTTTGCCTGTGCTCAATGCTCAGTTCTAGTCTGGTATCACCATTTCCAACAATTATTAGCACACTGGTTCCCTTCTCTGTCTTACTAAACCTCTGACTCCCCACGCATAGTTAGATTCAACCACTGACAAGTCCTCTGGTCTCAGTTTTACCTGGTCTTGGGTATTAGTCTCATGGTATAGGTTTATTAGCTGTAGAAGTTCATTTAACAGTAGCTACTCAAATTATACTTCAATTTCTCTTCAACATCAGCATCACTTGTAAGTGACCCTAACATTTGCTATAGAATTTGACCTTTCTCTGTTGTACCAATCAGAATGTGATTAGTTCAGGGGAAAAAGAATACAAATCCTTAAATACTCAAGATAGTGTATATTTTCATAGAAGATGCCATTGATGCTAGCCATGATTGATTATATTGCTCTAAAATAGAAGCATGCACAGACCAATGTTACCTCACTCAGTAATTGCATGTGTAGAATGGTCAAAACCTTTTTTTTTTTTTTTTAAATTTGGGCTGGAGATAATACAGTGGGCATTTGCCTTGCACACAGTGGCCTGGGCTCAGTTTTCAGTACCCCAAAGGTCTCCCTAACACTGACAGGGTGATTCTAAACACAGAACGAGGAATAAACCTGAACACTGTTGAGTGTGTGCCCCATAAAACAAAAGCTTTCCCTGGTTAAAAACTCTTTTTATTTAAATAACTTGGTGCAGTTGTGTTAATGTTTATGGTGTGGAACTTACCTGCACTTCCACCATCATCGATGTCACTCACCCTTTACCACTGTTCTTAAAAACTTTCCTGCCACTGATTCCTTACCTGTCCTCTACCACCCATGGCTTTGGTTTTCTACTACAAAGGCCTGAGGTTTGTGTTCATTATTACTGTTTCCACAATTTGTTTTTTAATATGTTGCTAACAAATGAGATCATCTGCCATTTCCATTTAACATGAAAAACCACCTTTGGTTTCCCAAGAATTATAACAAAGGCAGCATTTCATTATTTTCCACAGTTAAATAATACACATTTTTATTGGCCTTTGTGTGCAGATGGTATTTTAACATTTTGTGTGTTTGTCATTCATTTTTTAAATATTTTTAAAATGTTTTATCATACCACTACAATATACAATTACAAAGATATTTTGGTTTCCAGTCATACATTGTTCAGCACCACGTCCCTCCCGCCCTGTGCCCTATTCCACAACTAGTGTCCCCAGATTTCCTCCTCCCCATCCCCCCCAGCCACTGCCTGTATAGAGCTCCTTCTCTCTCTACTCCCCCTCTCTGTCTCTACTCCACTCACTCTCACTCTCCTCTTACACATTGTGGTTTGTCCTGTTTAGGGATTATCATGTAAATTCCTTTGTGTACATTCAATGCTCAGTCCTAGTGTGGTGTTACAATTTCCACAATTTGGTAGAAAACTAGTATATATTTATATCCCATTAATGAGTACAGTCATTCTATATCTGTCCTCTACCTTCTGACTAATTTCACTCAGCATGATAATCTCCATGTCCATCCATTTGCAGGTATAATTCATAGCTTAATCTTTTCTGATAGCTGCATAGTATTCTTGTGTATTGTGCCATAGTTTATTTTTAAAATTTTTTATTACGCTGCCCTGAGATACACAATTACAAAGCTGTTCATGTTTGGGTTTTGGTCATATAGAGTTCCACTTCCATCCCTCCACCAGTGCACATTTCCACCACCATTGTACCCAATTCTCCCCTTCACTCTGTCTAAGACCCTCTATGGCAGGATCTTTATCACCTCTCTCTCTCTCTCTCTCTCTCTCTCTCTCTCTCTCTCTCTCTCTCTTTCTGTACTCTACTCCCTTTTTTACGTTTGTGGATTACAATACATTTAGAGGTTATCATTTGTATCTTTTTTCCTATATTAAATGCTCAGTTCTAGGCTGGTATTATCATTTTTTTTGCTTTTATGGGTCACCCCAGCGTGCTCAGGGGTACACCATGGCTCTGCACTCAGGAGCCTATGGTGCTCGGGGACCATATGGGATGCCCGGGATCGAACCCAGCTTCCCGAGCATGGGCGACCGCGCAAGACAAATGCCCCTCTGACTATCGCTCCTGCTCCAGTCTGTATCATTTTCAATGATTATTAGCAAGCACACTGTTCCTTCTCTATCTTAACCTAACCTCCCCTTACGATGTTTGTAGTAGATTCCACCTAGATAAGACCTCCTGATGAATGTTTTGCTGACCTTGGATATTAGTATCATACTCTCTCTCACTCTCTCTCTCTCTCTCTCTCTCTTCTCTCTCTACTCTCCTTCTCTTACTACCCTCACTCCCCATATATCTATATGGGACACCAAATAAATGCAGTCATTCTATATCTGTCTTTTTCCTTCTGGCTAATTTCCTCAACATATTCCTCTCCATAAATGTTTTATGAGGCAAATTTCACTTCTTCATTTTCCTAACAGCTGCATAGTATTCCATTGTGTAGATATAACAGTTCTTTATCATCAGACCTCTGGTTGTTTCAGATTCTGATTGTGTGAATAGTGCTGCTATGAAAATAAAAAATTGCAGATGGTGTTTCTCTCGTGTGTTTTTGGCTTCCCTGGGTATATATTCCGGAATGGTATGACTAGGTCTAATGAGCTCAATTTCTGGTCTTTGGAGGGATAAATGTCCAAACTCGTAGTTTCCCAAAAGATGACATTCCCCACCAACAATGGATGAGAGTCTCTTTCTCCCCATCCACACCAGCATTTGCTGTCCTGTCTCTTATGGATATGAGCCAGTCTCTGTAGTGAGAGATGATAATTGTTGTTTTAATTTGCATCTCTCTGATGATTAATGGCGATGAGCACTTTTTATATGCCTTTTGGCATGTGCATTTCTTCCTTGTCATTGAATTTCTTCCTTGTCAAGTTTCTGTTCATTTCTTCTCCCAGTTTTTGATGAGGTTGGCTGTTTTCTTCTTGTAAAGTTTACAGTACCCAATATATCCTGGATATTAACCTCTTATCAGATGGGTATTGTGTGAATATTTTCTTCCTTGTCATTCAATTTCTTCTTGTCAAAGTTTCTGTTCATTTCTTCTCCCAGTTTTTGATGAGGTTGGCTGTTTTCTTCTTGTAAAGTTTAAGTGCCTGATATATCTTGGATATTAACCTCTTATCAGATGGGTATTGAGTGAATATTCTTTCCCAGTATGTGGGCTGTCTCTGTATCTTGGTCACTGTTTCTTTTGACATTTAGAAGCTTTAGTTTTATATAATCCCAATTATTTATCTTGCTTCCATTTGCTTTGTCAGTGGTGTTTCATCTTTGAAGATGCCTTTAAATTCAATGTCGTAAAGCGTTTTCCTATATTTTCTTTGATATAGCTTATAGGTCATATCTGATCTTTGATCCATTTGATCTGATTTTTGTGCATGGTGTTAGAGAGATCTAAGTTTATTTTTTACATGTAACTGCCCAGTTTTCCCAGCACCACCTATTGAAGAAACTTTCTTTGCTCCATTAATATTTTGCTCCCTTTATCAAGGTTAAGTGATCACATATTTTAGGTTGTGTGTCGCGATATTCAGTTCTGTTCCATAGGTCTACAGGGTCTGTCTCATACCAGCACCATGCAGTTTTAATTTAGACTGCTTTGTGTAGAGTTTGAAGTTTGGGAAAGTGATACCTCCCATCTTCTTTTTCCCAGCGTTGCTTTAGCTATTCATGAAGGTTTATTATTCCACAAATTTCAGGAGTATTTGGTCAATTTTTGAAGGATGTCATACGCGTATCCTTATAGGGACTTGAATCTGCTACAACACTCTAAGGAGTATTACCATTTGTATAATATTAATTCTCCCAGTCCCCAGTAGTGAATATTTCCACTTCCTCAGGTCCTCTTTTATTTCTTAAAGCAAAGTTTGCAGTTTGTATATAGTCCTTTAAATTCTTAGGCCCCATCCTATGTATTTGATTTTCTATGGTGCAAGTAAATGGGATCATTTCTTTAATATTTTTTCTTTTTCATTATTTGCATATGGGAAAGCCATTGACTTTTGGGTAGCAATATGTATTAGACATTTTATATGCAGTATTAGTTGGAAATGGTTGTACTAAGAAAAAAAATAACGAGGACGCATCTCATAGGAGATACTTAAGGCAGGTTCTTTATCGAAGGAGAAATTTTTGTAATTCCTCATTTAACTTTTTTTTCTTTCCACAAGATTCTTCTTGATGAACTCGCTTCTACTAAACACTGGGCATCCATGCATGTTTCTGACCACAGCGGATTTCACTACCGCCAGTTTTTGTTAAAGTCATTGATTAGCCAAACTGTGATAGTTGGTTCTGTGTTGGAGCAAAATCATTTGAGAAGTGAGCAAACCCTAATTCTTCCGAAAAAATGAAGAAGCATCAGCCTCAGCAGAAGAACCAAGGATAAATCTTCCTCATCTTCTAGAAGAAGAAGTCGAGTTCAGTACTGATCTCATTGACTCCTACCCCGGACATGAAACCCTTTGGTGTCATAGGTAAGAGAAGGGAAGTCAAGTCCTGCCTGAAACCTTATGAAGTTATAGAAGGTACTGCATCTTACTCCTGCATGCTGGGGTAAATACTCATGGTGGTTGGACTTTAAGCTGAGTATATTGGAAGGAGCTTATTTTTTCTATACCACCCTCTTTGTGATTGACAGTATGAAGCTACCCATTTGGGTCTCTACTGTTGGCTTTAGACGGTGGTCTCTGACTTTGATTACAGAACAGAGTATTGGGGCTGATTGGGGTCCCCATAGAAACTGGGGTTTGGCAGGTTCCTGGCTACATTTAGGGCCTTTGACCATCCCCCACAACCAGTGGTCAAAGGAAAAGACTCAGGCGTTAGAAAATCTAAGGTTTTAATCTGCCTTTACTCACTTCTCACTCCACCTAATGCCATGTACACGCCACACCAAGTCAAATCAATTCTGCAAGAGATACATTCTTTACAAAGGGTTGGGGAAAGGGAATTACAGGAGGCAATGGCCCTTAATCCAGAAACAGTGAGATGAGAGAAAATTTGGGGGCTATAAGACCACCCAGGACAGAGTATTGTTTTCTCTTATCCTTGGCTGGTATCATTTCAAAATATTTCTAGTTATTTTGTATAAACACAGTAAGAGAGACAGACATTTATCTACATGCAGGATTAAATTTCTAGGGTGACCTTTCCTGAGGCATCGCACCATATAGCCCAGACTACATTCCTCTGGCCATATTATTCATTCCTAATCCCCACAAAGTCCTTTTTTGATCTGTTATTTATCTTTGGGTCAGTACAGTTTGTTCCATGACCTTGCTCTAGCTTATATTGTTCAGGACATTTAGTCTGTCCATGTCGAGGCCAGGGTAGTTTACTCATGGCTTTCTCTGGGTCCATTCAGTCCCACGGTGGGACATTCCTTTTTGGGGTGTAAGGAATTAGAATCAATCTAAGGGCAATTGAGGTTTTAAGTTAGGAAATATGTTAGATGCCCAGGAGTAACTAATTCAGAATTAATTAACTCCTATATCACAAATGCATAGCCTTAACTATCTTCCTGTGTCTATACAAAGATCCTTTGTGCTAGCATAAACATGTAAAGAGCATACAGGAAAGAGAGAAACAACCTTTCATTTACAGCACAAAACACAGGGTTATGAGCAAAAGATACTCCAACCCAGAGTATTAACCTTTGTTACTTCCAAACTAATACAGAATTTTTTGAATGGATGGAATCAAAGTGTTCTTTGTTCATATACAGATTAATTGGAATTTGGGCTTGCCAGTAAGAAGAGAGAGTTGGGATGATCTGTATTACTCTGTATCTACTATTATTCTGATACCATTATTTCTAAGGTTCCATTATTCTTAGGGACCTTATTTATCTTTTAAGAAACTTCATTCTTGGTACTTCCCTGCCTGTGGTGGGGGCATTTCAGGAAGGTAATAGTGGGTTTGAATCAGGATGTTGGGGAACTTTCTGTTTGTTGCCTTAAAGAAGGTAGATTTCCACAAGAAGCTTGGTGTATTTTTCTTTTCCCAAGCAATTAAGCTTGGGAACTTCCGTTTTAGGGCTTAAGAATTGCTAATGTATGTGGTGAGTTATTACATATGTGTAATTTACTATAGTCAAAAATATGTGGATTCTTGACACATGTATCTTCATTTTTTATCATCTTAAACTCTCATAATGAGTCTAAGAGCAGAAGAACTATTTTCCCTTAAAGGAATAATAGAAACTATATTAAAAAATTGTTTTGTGGTGGTTGGGGAGAGATTTGGGGTTGCCCCCAGTGGTACTTGGGACTTACTGCTCGCTGTGTGCTCGGGGCTTACACGAGTGGTCCTCACGAACCATATGTGCTAAGAGCCTGACTCAGGTCAATTGTGTGCAAGGTGAGCACCTTCCTAGCTCTACTCTCTGGCCCAGAAAATCTAAGTTTTAGATTCTCATGATGGGCTTAAAAGAAAGTTCAGTTGTTTTCTAAATAATATGATCAACTATGGGCCATCTGTTCTTAGTAAGGAAGCTATTGAATAGAGGCTGTGGATTAAGCATGTAGAGGGAGCATTTGAACTGCTTCTGTGAGAATCATTAGTGTTCTGGGACACTGGGTGATGAGGGTTGGTGTTGGTTTTGGGTTTCGTTTATGGCAGAGGCTGGACTGAGGCACACTTGTTTCTTATTACGGTCACAATGATAATTCTCTTAGAAGTGTTCTCATAGACTTTGGTTGGGGAGGGAGCAGCTAGTGTTGTTTTTCACAATCCAGTAAATAAGGATCTGTCCAAATGGCCCAGTCTTTATCATAAAACTTTCTCCCTCTTTCCCATGATACTTCTGGGTTGCAAAGGAGCAATGGTCTAAGTAAGATTTGTTATGTTTTGAGTCGACCAACTTTTTCTGTATTTATTTTCCCAAAAAAATCCAGACTTTGATATTTGTTTCTTCTCTCTTGGCTTCCTTCTACTCTTTCCCAGGCGACATGTTTTCTACCTTCAGCATCATTGGAATGGTAGGTTTCCTCACAGTGTGACCCAGTTGTCACCAGCAGACAGCACTGGGGAACTGTAAGTGACTTGCACCTCATCTCAGGGGGTGCCCACGTTTCTCAGGCAATGGAGGTAGACGGACTGAGTGACTCTGGCAAGCAGGGGCTTTTCTCAGGAAACCAAACGCCTGAAGCGGACCCCAGCTCCTCGCTCTCCAGGCCTGGAAATGGAGCACAGGTTCATCGAGCAAGTGTTGTCTACGTGCCGCAACGTGGAGCAGGCCAGGTTTGCCAGTGCATACAGGAAGTGGCTGGTTACGCTGAGTCGGTGAGAGAAATGGACGAGGTGCAGGGTCCCCTTTCAGTGCAATACTGTTTTCCTTTCTTATTTACATAGTTGCATGAATTGTCCATAATTGGCTAACTATATGTTCTTCATCTTTAGGTTGAAAGTCCATAGGGATCTTTAATTTATTTTGTTAAGAATTGACATTCCTTTGGGGATATAATAATTCTGTAGTTCTTCCTGCTAAACAGTGAGTCTTAATATTTTTAACTTCTTATCCTTTATATTTCTGTACATGAGATTTCTTCTCATCTGCTTCTAAAGTAGATGAGACCTCCACCCACCGCAGTGCAATTGCTGCATAGACTAATTTTTTAAAAGTGAAAATTTATGCTATAATTCCATTTAAAAGCAGTACAAATGCAAAATTACGTGATTTAACGGCTGATTTGAGAATCAAATGGCCTGATGGATGGATATGTGAAATGCAAATCTTTTTTTTTCTCTTGAACACCCTACTCGTGATAGACCAATGTAACCAAAGTGAGAAATGTTTGAATTTATATGAAAAGTGCTTCTAACATGACCCATTTTTTGAAATGGTTATTTTAAAGAAACTAATTTTAGGATTTTATGCAGTAGCAGTACTGGAAAATTATTTTTATTACTAGTTTTGATAGATTGTTTTTACCTCAAATTTGGTATATGCCAAAAACAGTCAGCTCATATAAGCAAACGTTTTTTGAAAACCTGAAATGCCATTTTTTTGTTATATGCTTATTTTACTTTTGAAGTGACCGTGAAAAATGGGAGAAATATTTCAAGAATGTCCATTAAAGTCTTCCTTTTTAAAAATTTTAGGTATTGAGCCACTGGATGAATTATAAAACTTCTTGAAATGATTATTGAAAGTTTACTGGCAAAAGCCAGGAGAATAGTATAGTTTCCGAGGTTAGTTCTTCAGTCTTTATTTTAAAAAATAAAGCCGTTTTTAAATTTCAGTACTAAATTTATCAGGGATGAGGTACCAAAGTATCCACCTTATTGTTAGCTGTGTATCTTATCTTTTCAGTAAGTAATAAGGGCTGGATTTTTCAAGTCATGAGTCAGGGGTGGGAAAGGGCCTACAATATCTCTATATAAATACATATATGTCCCCTCTTCTTCCTACATACTCTATATTCTTCCAACATAGCATTCTTTTGGTTTTCCCAATTGTTCCATATTTTCCGTCTCTTTCACTTTTTCGCACTGTCTTTCCTGTATTATTTCAGGGATACATATTGAAGATAACTCTTTATCTCATGAATTTCAGAATCCACTAAACACTCTGTAATATGAGTCTCAACGGCTCCTCTGCAGATAGCAGAACTATCTGCTAATGATGGAAATCTTAAGCAATGTTTTAAATGTGTTGTCGTAAGCATGTGTGAGCTGTCAGGAAATGAAGCAGCTGTGACCAGCATCCTCCTCTGTTTCCTGACTTTCCTTCAGGAAGAGGAGATAGGTGAAGGGAAAGGCACACCTCTTGTCTCACCGGTAGGGAAACACTGAATTTGAGTTGGGTGATGAGCATTATGGGAAAAAAGGCCCGTTGCTTGTGTGTGCACCATGATTTTCTTGATTGGCAGTCCTTTATGTGAGACTCAAGAACACCAGAAAAGTTGTCCAACCGCCCCTGTTTTCAGAAGCTGCTCTTCTCTCTTGGGGCAAAATTACCTTTTTATACTTTTTTGGTACTTTGGTCAGAAAATAATTGCCATTGTGAACATAATTCCACCACTCTTTGGGTGCAGAGCATCTTTTGAATCAAATACCTCAAGGTCTACCTGGACCTCTACAGATAAAATCTTTAGTTTGACTTTCAGCACCTGTAGGGTGTAGGGGACAGCTTATGTGTGTACCGGGATGCTATGGAGATTCCACTGTTTTGCTCATAAATGTTGCCAAATTCTGGCCTCACTCAGTATTCTTGTTTCCAAGCATCGTTGTATGTATCCCAAGTAATATGGCCCCTTATACTTTGATGTTAGACTGTCATGACAGGATTATAATAAATACCCTGTGAAATAGGAGCCAATATTTTATAGTGCTTCCAACAGTTTTATACCTTCTCTCCCCAAATTGTGCCCAATTTTGATGTTAAATTTCAAGTGTTTTAAGACACTTAATCACCCCAATCCTTTGAAGCCATGCAGTACTTTAATATATTGTGATCTCTCGTCTTCCTATTCAAGTTTTAAGTAGAGAGTAAAAACAGAACTATCCAAATTAAAAAAAAAAAACAGAACTATCCAAAGGTTACTGTTTATATGTGACATGTGTATGACTCTGTTTCTGAAATTTGAATTGTTTGTGTTCATTCACAGAAAAACTAGCATTGCCGTAGGGAGTTTCTTTCCCCCACCCCTGTCTCCAAATGGTTTGATGTCTAAATTCCCTATTTGTAGTATGAGCTTACTTCTGACAGAACGTGCTCATGCGGTAGAAGGATGTACCTATGTTCAGGGATTTATTAATCTTCACTTAATTTTTTCTCTATGAATATATCATTCTTTAAGAGGAAATGTTGTGGGTTGGCACACATCTTATGGAACTTCCATTGGAAGAATAGTCTCTTTTGCCATTCTGTGGATCAGGAATCCTCCTGACGAGCAACAAGCAATAAGATCTGTAAAGATCTCCACCCCCCCCTTCCTCTAGAGCACCAGTTTCTTAGGAAACCTTCGTACTCCTGTAAACTCCCAGAATCTGTCTGTGCCTTGTACACTGGGAGGACTCACTCAACATTTATTAACGAATGATTAGCTGAAAAAAAGGGGAAGACACGAGGGATATATAAAGTAAGTTCTGACTGAGAAATTGATGAATTAGAGCAATGAATTGTGCATGAAGTAGCTTTATGATACTTCAGGGAAACCATTAAATATAGACTAAGTTAATTTAGATGTTTTCCTTCACTTAACTACCTTGTTTAAATTTATTAAATCCCAGTCAATTACAACTCTATAATGATCAATTTGAGTACTTTTAATGTACATTTAAAAATTATAGAACTAAGGATGCGAGCCCATTTGCGTTGCACTCACAACTTTCCGTTCATTTGTAGTGCTGGGGGCCTCAGCCTATCCCCAGCTGGGTCCCTACTTGGGGGCAGCTGGAGGAACGTTTTGACCTCAAGGCTCATCCTCTGTCCTTAAATGTTCATGGCATGTTTCTCCTTTTTCCACAGCAACTTTGTGAACCTTGTGGATATTTCTTAAGCCTGCATGAATCATTTCTTAAAATTTAAAAATCTGACACTATTAATGTCCCCTTTTCCCACCCTTTACTTTGCTTCCTTCCCCTTTTTTCTATACTTAAAAGTTTTGATATCTCTGGCAGACGTTTAGTCCTATTCCTTATTCCTGTGGTATGCTTTTAATTTAAATGAAAGGCTTAAGCATTAATAGGATTAAAATATTGAGGTTGTCACTACTGAAATCTTCATTGAAGGGCTTATGTGGTATCTTGCTTATGTGATATCTTGGTCCAAGCTATGGAAGCCAAAGTTGGATTTTTTATGCGGCGCTGCGCTGGAGCACATGCGGGTATCTAAATATTTAGATATCTCATCATGTCAGTTTCTGCTTGGGACACAAAATGCGCATGCACACAGAGAATGTTTGATACTGTCGGGAGGAAAATGGCACCTTAGTGATTCTTTCCTGCGTACGAGATTGTGTCTCACACAGGAGCCAAATGCCGTGTAGCACAATTACCACTAGCCGCAGCTTCATCTCTGCCTTGTGGGTAACAGGAAGTAGCAGAGACTCTTTTTCACCTTTGACAGAAAGCTTTTGTGAGCCTGGTCACTTAAAGGAAAATAACAAGGCATTAAATAAAATAGGGTAGCAAGTTTGAAGTGCACTGAAGCAAGCAAACCTGGTGCTCAGCCCGTTTCTCAAACAGGTTCTGCAGTGCCTGGCAGCTGCGTGGCGCTGGAGTGCTCAGAGGCGCCCCTGCCTGGGGAGGACAGGAGGGCGGAGGCCAGCTCTGTCGGGAAAGCGGGCCAGGAACACCTGAGAATTCTACTCAGTGTCACACAGTGGATGGGGGGCAGATAAGGAATAATCTACACTCACTGTTAACGCAAGTGCCTTGCATACACTGCGGGGTGGGGGCAAGATTTTTTTTAGATCTGATGCTTAATAGAAGACAGAGGCGCCAAGTCTCGCCCTTTTTGTGACTTGCTCTCTTTATTCCACAGCACTTTTTTATCCTTGAACGCAGGGATGTTTTGGGTTGTATTTAATTTTCATTTTTAAGCACCCTACTGAGAAAATGTTTGGTATGACAGAGAACTATTTGAGGCTGGTGATATCACATAGTCATAATTAAAGATCACCAGGAATCTAAAGGAAAAATATCCCAGCTCTAAAGGAAAAAAGTGAGACTCCACCCTAAAAGAGAGGCCATACAGTTGTTCTGACTGAGTCCTGTGCTTCATTTTCGGGACCTGAGGGCTTCCTCCCAAATTCAGGCTTACACAAGATAGTGAAAGAAAGGGCACAGGACCTTTATTCTTTGAAATGCTGGAGAAGATGAAGAGACTAGGTGAAGTTTAGACTGGCATTTATAATGGGGGGGTGTGGATATGAAGTGGGAAGGCAAGGGAGGGAGTAATTCTGCGTCATGAGATAGCATGTAATTTTAAATGGTCAGGTCATAAAAATATATATAGCTAAAGATTCCAAAGTGCTTTCCAGAGAACTGCTGAATAATATAATTCCTCAAGGGCACTAATATATCACGTTCGTGTTGGAGACCATTGCACAGTTGTGAATCTGGGGTGCGGACACCTCAGCTCCCAGCTGTGACTGGCGTTGCCTTATCAGGCCATGTTGACACTGTAAATCCCAGCCCTGTGCCGAAACGGCAGCAGTGACTTAGTCTGCTGATGAAACCTTGTGCTTCCAAGAGTATTTGCTCTGTGTAGCTTGTGCTTTCTGGACTAATCTGGTCCGCCAAGCTAACCCTGTCATTTCTCCTATTAGTCTGTTATTCCTCAGGGTGTAGAAGATATAGTAAATTTAGGACAAAATTTTATATTCAGTAGCAAAATATAAAATTGCAAAAACACGTGAAATATATAACTAGCTCTTAAAATTTTAGTGTAGATAGTATTTTTGTAAGCGGCAACTGGTACAGTAGCTTCGTAGATGCCCTGTGATTGCCTCATTGTCTCTGCTTTTGTCCTTGTGGGTCTCTATTGTGTGTCTTCTTTGACATGTGCCATCTCTGGCGATGATTTCGTATTGTTTTTCATGTTTGACCTAGATCAGAGTGTTTCAGTTCGTATCATTCTCAGTTTGGGGAAATCCTGTTGAAGAACATGATTGCTGTTGATTTTCAATCTGGCCACTCTTCACATTCAACTGCATTCCCCCTAGAAGAGTATTTTATGCGCAGAGCATTGTGTAATGCCTTGAGCCTTGTAAGAACTGAACAGGTCAGAATTGTTAAAGGCTTGTTGAAAGTAGCTTCTCTCTGTCTTATGCCTAGTTTTCTTATTCTTAGCTTCTAGGGAAATATAGGAGATGCATAATCAAGTTCAAATGTACAAAGCGATTAGCAGCTGTACACCAGTGCACGTGAGAAATTTTGATATTTTGAAAGCATATATGTGTATGTTCATATGTATACATACATATATAAATGGAATTTGGAAATTGGATTAGTATAATGGTTTGACAAAACATTGTACCTGTAGAATTTTTATTTTCTTATTTCAAGGCAGTTTTCTTTATTAGATAGGCCACCTCAAGCAAAACTGGCAACCAACACATCTGCCCCTGTCATACATAAGCCGGGTGTGTGTATGACTTTGTATTAAGCTTCTGGCCACTTATGGCTCATTCTTTATGGCTTTCCTTCCATAGTTTTAGGAAGTCAGCCTTAATGGTGTTTATGGCAATCACTTTCCTTAAACTACTATGCAGCATAGTGAAGGCCTTTACCCTTATAAAGCAAATTTGAGGGCTTTTACTGTCATAGGGATGCGCCATGGCACACGGCTGGGCATTGAGTCCCACAGCATCGCCAGAGATGCTCATGCTGGCGCTGCGGACTCCTCCTCACAGTGCCCTTCTGTGTGCGGAGCAGCTCTGCCTTCTTCCTTTCTACAGAGTGAGTGTAGACTGTGCGCTCATATTAGGTGCTTGATACGTCCTTAGTCAACTATTGATCAAACTGAGCATTCCGAAAATAGATTCTTGTCATCTTTTCACTGAGGAGTATATTTTTAGAGTAATATATGTTTCAAATGGAAGAATTATATTATGTGATATGAATCTTTAGGCTTATTTAGGCTAGACTTAGTAACACAATTAAAGTGTTTATGTAGAACAAGATCTGGCAATAGGAGATATGGAAAGTTTAATATTGTTTTGTGCAAGGCACATTAATAAATGTGATTAAGTTTTTTAATAGACTTCTGAACTCCATACTATAGTCTTCTGCTATTGTTTCGATGTTGCAGTCAGTTTCTCCATAACATCCAGTATTAGCAGTATAAAAAGTTCCTTTTTATTTCTTCTCAAGTTTTGGTTGCTTTCTTAAAAGTGGTAATGGTAAAATCTGAAGTTATCATAAGTAACTGACTTACTTTCTTAGAATATCTTCAAAATGAGTTGTGACGTTATGAATGATGTAGTTTCAGAATCTCTTACATTTAAATTGCTCTTTGGGCGTTTTCGACTATTTATTTAATAGAAGCAGAAAAGCCAGACATTCCCGCCTCAGCTCTTAGGAGCAGAGTACCAGACACTGCCTTCCTGGGAGTTTGGCTCGGCCGCCAATGCTGACATCTCAGTCAGGTGACCACTCTCAGTACTGCGTCTTGGTCTGTTATTCAAGGAGAGAGAGTAACACACATTCTTGATTTACTTGGTTTTGTCTTGGACAGAATAAAAGATGGAGTGTTTTGAGTATGTGAGATAGATACTCTGGTACAAAAACTATAAAAAACATGGAAAAAACTGATAATGGTTCACTTTTTAAATAAAAAAATCAAGTCTCTTAAACACTCACAGTAGTTTATTTTGTTCCATTTGTTTATTTTAACACTGAGAGACTTGAAAGAAATAGTTCTCTGATTCTGCTATTAGAATTCACCATGTGTGTTCATTTTATATTGCCTGATTCTCTGATAAAAGTATTTCAATAAGTTGTAGTAAAATTGCTTTGAGGTGCTTTTTTTTTATAGACTATGGTTAAATGGACAAGCTATACAAATGATCTGTGGTGCAAAGTCAGATCCTGGGCATTCAAGTTAACTCTTTGTATTTTATTTTACTGGAGATGCTACATGTCTTCTCCCTGACCATGCTGTAGTTTCACTGTGATGGCGCTTGTTCCACTGTCTGTACTGTGCTTCCCTGTGTGTCTCTTAGATTTGCCAATTGTGCTATGGCTTCCCTGTGCAGTGTAGCTTCCTTCTGACCACACAGTGCTTCCTCTCCATTTGCACTGTAGCTACAGTAGTTTCTCTCGGGTTGCTGTATAGCTTCACTCTGTTCACATTGTAGTTTCATTCTGCTCACATCGTACTTTCATGCTCCTCCTTGTGGTTGTCCTCTGAACACACTGTGGTAGTAGTTCACTCTGTTCCTACGATGGTTTTGATCACACTGTAGTTTCCTTTTAGTAGGCACTGTTTTTTACACAGTTTTCTCTCCATGTATTAAATAGTCCATACTAAAGTTCCTTTATCTCTCAGTACTAATTGGCGTTTTTTAAGGTAAATTTTTTTTAACACCGAAATGTACGTGTACCTTGCAGAGGGGAAAAAATGAATTTTGCAACAAGATATTTTAAAAAGTCTGCTTTTGTTATTCTGAACGTTAGTTCTCTAGGGTGCTTAATGAATAATGCTAAGTTCCAAGGCTAATATAATGACTATAGATTATTTATTTCAGCGCTGTCCAATAGAAATAAAGAGCCACATGTTATAGTTTCCTAGTCAACACATTAAACAAGTAAAATTAATTTTAATATATTTTATTTAACCCAAGGTATTGAAATATTATTTTAGTGTGTAATCATGTAAAAAATTATTAATCAGACAGTTTCCACTCTCCCCCATAGTAAATCTTGAAACTTTAGCCTGTTTTGCACTTCATAATGTTTCTTAGTTAAGATTAGTTGCATTTCAAATGTTCAGTAGCTTCATGTGGCTACGGGGTACTGTATTGGACAGTAGTTATATAGAGTACAAAGTATGATTATATTAAATTGGAAGATTGTGAGACAGTCATGGAAATATGGTACTTAAAAGTTAATATACTTTATAAAGTGTCTAACGGAATCATCTACTCATTTGCCTTAGTCTCATTTTAAATTCACTCCAGGTGTAGACTCAACATGTTCCAACTTGCCAAGCATTATTTGGGAAGAAATTCCAAGCCATGTAAAATACCATGATACACTTGATTTTAACAACATATTATTAACAACATGAATGTGTATGCTGAATTCTGTCCTATTCCTTCAAAATGATAGCGTAACTTGCATGTTAATTATGTGTGTACCTATTTTGTTTTTGTATTATTCTTACCAACAATGTGTATTAACGAACAGCCCTAGGAGTCCAGTTTTCCTATGCAGCTGTCTTCCAGTACTTACAGGTACACTTACTACGTTGTAATAAAGTGGCAGGAAAGTAGAATGAACCCTTCTTTTCTCCATTAGATTTATTTTCATCATGTGACCATGTATCAAGCCAGCTATAAATTATTGTGTCTGTAGGATATGGAAAATGGGTTTCATGTCTTATCTTTGCTAAGTGTTTGTGATTTCTAAGTAAACCTTTTCTCTCCGAAGATGAGTATTAACTGTGATTTTCTTCTTATTTGTGGTGGCATTTTAAATGACTCCATCAGGTTGCTGTGATGGTGGTAGTTGGGTTGAAATGCTGTTCGAGTGAACCCGTGACTTGATTACTTGTATTTAGAGAAAATTTCAAATGTCACTTGAGTCTTTACATAAATGAAAATGTCAAATGAAATAAGAGAAATGTTCAAGTTTGATTTTTTTAGTGTGCAAAAATACACTTTTTAGCCTGATTATGAAAATCACTCTGCTAGATACGTTTTACTCTCCTACTTCAGATGAAGGCCTAGAGCAGTAAATCACTCAGTCATTTCAGTGTTACGATGTGCATGAAGGCGGGGAAAGGGCAGGCCCAGTGGTGCTTAATCTTGTACCAGGCTCCACATCAGGGATCTCTTGTGGCAGTGCTCATGGAACCGTCGCAGTACAGGGCAGCCATATGCAAAGCAGGGGCCTTATCTGCTGTCCTGTGTGTCTGGCCCCATCATATATTCTATTAGTCCTGGGTCTTGGGTTGCATATAGCATTCAGTTGTTTAAGTGGTATAATGCATAAACTCTGAAAAAGCATTTCATGAAACGAACACCGTTTTTACTCAGATTGGAGTATCTTGAAAGAATGTTTACTGTGAGAGTCCTTTATTATTTTGTTCCATAACTAGGGTTATGTTTTTAAATAATATGCTGCTATTATTTATGCCAATTTGGGGTAGGAAGCAAGATCTAGAATTCATTTTGCCTCATTCTAAGGTACTCTAGTGTTTAAAAGCACAGTGTCAGTTTTTATTTGATAAAGTGGTATTTGCTTTGATACGCTAGGGAGGGAACTAGTTGCCTAAAGGCAGTCTTGATTTGAACAAGTGGCAGAATATAGAAGAACTTTTGACAATAATAGCAAAGTACTTCTCTGGGAAATTGCTTAATGGGTGTTTCTTGGGGAGATGAACAGTAACAGCAGCGGCAGGATGACGGTGGGCAGTTGAGACCTTTCATCATCTGCATTTAGCAAATACTGCTTTTCTTGTGGTGGACACTCACATTTTTGCTTGTGATGCTTTTGTTCTCTTAGGGGAAAAGATAACAGTTTATCCCTATTCCCTTCTGCTGCTTTTTTTCAGGAGGTGTGGGGGGCAAGAGAGTTATATACCCTGGCAGTAAGTACCAGGGATTATTCCTGGCTTTGTGCTCAGGAGTGACCCCTAGTGGTGCTCAGGGGACCGCATTGATACCAGGGATTCAAACCAGGATTACTCAATCACAGCAAGGCAAGTGCCTTAACCTTTTGTACTGTCCCTCCCCAAAATGAAAACTTAAATGACATGGCTCCCTTTTTATTCCTCTAATCCAAAATGGCAAGGTACATGTCAGCTTTGTAAAGGTCTGCAAATATCTCTCTTATAATACATACAATAATTGTGTCCTATGTTACAGAAATTGGAAACAGAAGCAGAAATTTTCTTAGCTTTTTTTTTCTTTCACAGAAAAATGCTTAGAACTCAGTGATTAAAAAACTGAAGCCTTCTCTCTAAGATCGTGCACAAAACATGGCTGGCCACTCTCCCCACCTCTGTTTAATACAGTACTGGAAGTCCTTGCCATAGCAGTTAGATAAGAAACAGACTTTAAGAGCATTCATGGGGACATGTCAACCTACTACAAAAGCTCCTAAAAACAATAGACTTGTACAGTAATGTGGCAGGCTACAAAATCAACATGCAGAAATCCATGTTTTTTTTTTTTAAGTATACAAATAGTGAAAGGGGAGAGAAACTTTAAAAAAAAATATCTTATTCACATGTGTACCTCAAAAAATCAAGTTCCCAGGAATCAGCTTACCAGAAGAGGGGAAAGACTCATGCCAATACACACACACACACACACACACACACACACACACACACACACACACATGAATCACTGCTAAAAGCAATAAAACAGGACCCAAATAGAAACATGCCCTGGTCATGGGTGTGAATGGTCAGTATTGTCAAAAATGACAGTTTTGCCCAAAGCATTTTACAGATTCAGTGCAGCCCTCACTTACAAATACATACATACATACATACATACATACATACATACATACAAATTTTTAAAAAGCACATAGGTCCAACACTCTTGAAATTAATAAGGAATAATAAACCATTCCGAAGAGCCAAAGCAGCCCTAGGGAAAAGATGTGAGGCTTCTCTTTTGCCTGCTTCAAATCATACTGTAAAGCTGTAGTTATCAAAGCGGTGTAGTACCAGGAAAAGGAAAGGCTCTCAAATGAACAGGATAGAATTGAGAGTCCAGAGACATTCTTAGGTGTATGGGCAGTTTGATAAAGGAGCAAAGTGTATGAATTAGAACAAAGAAAACCTGATCAACAGTATGGTGCTGGGGGAAACCGTTTGTTCGCATGCAGGAAAATGGAAGCAGACCCTTTTCTCAGATCATGCACAAAGTCAAAAAAGTCCACAGGAAAGAAATGAAAAATAACAAAAAATAGGAAAAATACTTACAGTGTTTACAAATCGTGAATCTGACAAGGATAGTTTCCACAATCACTGTATCACTGTCTTCCCGTTCATCATCGATTTGCTCGAGCGGGCACCAGTAACATCTCTATATGTCCTGTCTCATGCTAGTAGGGCCAAGAGCATCTGCTTGCTCCAGGAACATAAAGAGCCTCAAACCATTCCATCAGGTCAGGGAATGAGGTCTATAATTGTTACTGATATTTGGCATAGCTAAATCCGACATGAGTAGCTTGCCAGGCTCTACCGTGTGGGTGGCATACTCTTGTAGTCACCTCTGATCGCCAGCATTTACTGATGCGCGGCCACAAGCAGCCATGTGAGCCAGGCTGTGATAGGCTCTTCTGCTGGGTGGAGAGTTTCCACAATATAAAAGGAATTCTTATAACAACCATTAAAAGCAGATAGTCCAATTATTTAATGGGCAAAGCAAATAACATTTCTCTGTAGAATTCCAGGAAAGCCATGAAAAGATACTCAGCATTATTAGTTATTAAAAGATATTAGTCAAAGTCATGGTGGAATAAATTATATGAAACTTGGAAGATTATAATAAAAATGACATGTTTGGAAACTTCATGCATTTGGGAGTTTAATTTCTTGTTTTATCTTTTCTCTGGTGTTTTTCTGTTTTGTTTTGCTTTCTTTGGTTCACACCTGGCGATGCTCAGGGGTTACTCCTGGCTCTGCATTCAGGAATTACTCTGGCAGTGCTCAAGGGACCATATGGGATGCTGAGAATCAAACCTGGGATGGCCACGTGCAAGGCAAATGCCCTATTCTGTGTCCTAACTAGTTTTGTTTTAATGCTGCCATTTATTAGTTTACGATTCATAGTCAAGCAGGCGTCACTACTACTAGTCAAAAGCTGATGTGGAATGTATATATAGATATAGATATAAAATCTGAATGAAGCATAGGGCCTTGTTTGTCCAAGTAAGATAGTTGGTCACCATCTATTCAAAGCAAACACTATAAACCAGAGACTAGGAATACACTTACACTGCTAGACTCTGAAGAGCAGTGCCCCAATCTCAGCTGCTTACCTGTGTGCAGTTGGAACAAACGCATAAAGGAAGAAAAGTTCACTGGTTGTAAAACCAAATGCTAAACTCACGATCCTAATTGCCTATATTGTCTTAAATATTTGTGGACAAATTGTGGACATAACGAAACAGCTAATTACCTCCCTGGACTTAAAAAAGACAGCCTGCTGTTAATAATTTGTAATTCTTGTTACAGGTGGAAGCTTCCTTAAGTAAACCATCTGCAAAGTAATTAATGAACGGCAACATACTTTCCTTATTATTTTAACAAACATTTAACAGGCACATGTAGGTGTGATGAAGTACTAAATTGAAATTGTTACACCATGTTGAATTTAAGTGTATTCTTTTTTATTGGAAAAGACAATTTATGTCTTGACATAATTATGACAAATTATGTCTTTTGACAAATTATAGCAAATTATTGGTGACATTAATAAAATCATAAGTATTTCAGAGTGACTTTTGAATCTGTTTATCCCAATAATGTTATCCTCCCTTGAACTATGTTAATTTCGTCTAGGGATTAAACCAAAGGCCTCAGACATGTTGAAGTATGTTTTCTACCAATGAATCATTAAACTGTTGAATGTATAGGTTCCATGAAAGACAACAAGAGTATAATTTTATCTAGAAAGCTAGATTCTAATCAGATAAGCGCCAGCGTTAATTATAAAAGTAACACTTCACAGTATGAAAAGCAGATCAAAACAAATTTCTTGAGTTGCCACAATCCTAATTATTACAGTTTTTTGTGTAGTGATTCTTTTTTTTGATGAAATTTCATAAGTAAAATGAAAATGTTGATTCTTTTTTTTTTTGGGGGCCACAGTGCTCAGGACTACTCCCCCTTGTTCTGTGCTTGGTGATCACTGGTGATGCTTGGGGGTCCCGTATGGGGTACCAGGGATGAAGTCAGGTTGGCCATTTGCAATGCGAGAGTGCCCTGCCCACTGTATTATTTCTGACCCAATGTCACTTATTTCTATGTGCGCATATTATTTGTAGCAGCTTTATTTTCAGAAAAAGATTGTAGCCCTGTCCCCAATCAAGTTGTCTGTTAAGGCAGGTGTGCCTTTGTCTAGAGACAAACATAAAATGATCTGATTATCACCTGCCTTTAATAAAATCTCAGTTGAGGCGTATTGATAGAGGATTTCTGGGATACAAAGATCCATGTGTTCATTCAAATAAGAGAGAGCCTAGTAACTTTGAATGCCTGCTGGCCTTGCAGATAGAAGGCCGTGAGTTCAGCCCCTGGTACCACCACATGTGCTGAGCTCTCTGGCAGCTCTGCTCTTTGAACTTGGCCACTCACCTGTAAGCAGTTTTCTTGCATTGTCTGTTGTACCACAGCCAGGTCTGTGAGCATCTCATCCAAAGGGGTCTCTAGCTGAGCACCACAGTGACCTCTGGCGACTGGTACAGACAGTACAGGCAGGCTGTTGAGCACAATAACTAAGGATTATGGCCCTGGCAAGCGCCACAGCACCATGGCCAAGAGTGTGAGTACCACAACCTGAAGTCAGCACCACAGCTGTGTGTAGACAGCTACAGTCAGGCATGTGTATCACTCCCGGCCATGACAACTAAGGGAAGGAGGGACGTAGCATAGCTCAGGCAGCTGACCGCTCCAGTTAGATCCTGTATTGTTTTCCGTTATGAAATGCGCTCTATCTGTATAGCAGTCTTCACGGAAATAATGGGAAAAATTCCACTGAGAGTAAGGAATTAGGTGAATATGTCACAGAGGGGATGTTTAGCATATCTTAGGGACTTCAAGATTTTATTTTTGCTAACTTTACTAATAAAAAAAAACCTTTTGTTAGTTCAATTGATAGTGCAAAGGCATAAAATTAAATCACAACATGATTTTTAAAAAACATTAACCTACGAATAAAAAGTCGTTAACTTTATATGAAAATTCTACCTTCAAGCCATACTGATGCAGTTCTTCACAGAAAATGTTTCATTCAAAATAGAAGCAAAATCAGATCCATAACTTTAATTATTGTTCAACCCTAAGTTATAATTCTGATCAGTGTAAATAATACATGGCACTGAAGTCTGAATTTTGGAGGAAGAGCAAACTTCGTTTGGCAGTGCTCAGTGGTGGCTTCTGGTGGCTCTCAGGTTGCTCCTGGCAGCGTTCACTGGACCATGTGGTTCCGGGAACAGAAGCGGTGCCTCCTGTGTGCTCTGCGTGCACCCAGTCTGTTGAGCGATTTCTCTGGCCCAAGGAAACATCATTACTTATGAATTATAACTGCGTCAGAAAAGCTGTGATAATAAAATACAGTTTCTGCAGTTAATTAAACTTCAGTAAGGTACTAGACATAACTGCAACTGGTTCTATGTCATTCGAAGACTGCATGTTTTGGTCTTTTTCTGGAATGGGGGGGGAGGGGTGTCTCACCCAGTCATGCTCTGCATGTTCTCTTGGTTCTGTGCTCCAACATCACTTCGGGTATTTTTTCCAATCATATAGCAACAGCAATTACAGGACATACTAAAGTACAACGGATTCCATTTGCAATGCTGGCTAATGTCCTGGGAAATGGGGGCGTCTACAGAAGAGCCCAGGAAATGGTACGGCAAGGAGAGACATCATTTAATAAGCTGAAAGCCCAGTGTTCTGTATCCCTGAGGCCTCTCCCATATATACTTAGTCCAGAATGTAGGCCTGATGCTTTGGTGCTTAGGCTCAGTGGTTCTGGGGTCTCCATGGGGAAAATACATGAAGTGCCAGGAGTTACGCTCAAGGTCTCAAGCATTCAACCCATGCGGCTGACCTCTTTGAGTACCTTTGTGGCCCACATTAACATTTCTGTTTATTTTTTAAGCTGTGCTCAGGGATCACTGATCCTGCCTTGGGGACCGTATGGGCTGCTGCAGTTAGAATCTGGGTTGGCCATATACAAGGCAAGCTAACTAGCCGCTGTATTAGCTCTCTACTCCAACATTTAAAAATAATAATTTAAATTTTTTTTCTGAATTTGCTAACATCTCATGATTTCCTTTGAGGATGGGGCTTGGGATTCCTGAGCAGTGCTGAGGGGATCTAGCGGTTCAGTCCAATTGGTCACTTCTTGGGCCCAATGATGTGCTGTCCAGACTTCAGGGTTGGGACCAACAGCACCACAGAGCCAGTGGTAGCCAGGGCACACAGATGATGAGACTCAGTACATCAAGGATGCACTGAAGCCTATTAAGCTGGAATTGGATTCTTGAAATCAAAGTCTAATTTACAGAATTGTTATAAAGCTTAGAACAGTGAATGTGATTACAGTTTATTATTGGGGCCAGCTACAACTAAAGCTATAATAAAGATCCATAATGTGGACACAGGACTCGGCAGAGAGTTGTGCAAATCAGTTCTATTGTCTGAAAATGAGGGCGCAACTGACGGGGCAGAGCAAAGCAGGAACACAAGGGAAAATGCCCCTAAATTGTCTTGGAGCTATTCCTGAAATACTTGGAGAAACAGCCATGTGAATATGCATGTCATTGATTAAAATGGGCTAAATGGATAAATATGAAACATCTAAATGATTTTTTTTTAACTTTTGGGCCACACCTGGTAGTGCTCAGGGGTTACTCCTGCCTCTGCACTCAGTAATTAATCCTGGCAAGCTTAGGGGACAATATGGGATGCCGGATCAAACCCAGGTTGGCTGCATGCAAAGTAAGCACCTTAGCTACTGTATTATTTATTACTCCTCCCCATATAAAAGATCTTAACAGAACTAGAAGTAAATACTGAATTTCTTTACTGGGATGAGCTGTCTATCTTTGGCTTTGGCGAGTCGGCAAGAAATGCAGAGTAAATTCAAAATTTTAAGTCAGATTAAAATGACAAGAATCTAAGCTACTAATGGAAGGTAGCACATCGCAGTATAAAAGTGAATGTTGGGACCAGGAGATAGTACTGCAGTAAGGACACCTGGGAAGCTTGAGTCCTGGGTTCCGTACCCAGTGGTCACCTGTGTGTGACCATGGTGTGGCTCTCATGGCCCATAGCTTCATCCGGGTGACCTGGGTGTCCCCAGTACCACATGGTAGAAAGCCCTTGTCTTGCACCACTGATCAGTTGGTTGAGAATCAACCCGATGGGGTTGTCCTCACCGCCCCACACACACCTGAGTATAGCTTAGGAGTCCCCACCACCAAATAATTAATGCGTATTCTATAATTGCAGTTTTTCTGTACATTAGAATCATTTCAAAAGTTTCAAAATCTCTATGAATATTGTTGCTACATGAAGAATTCTCACACCTTAACAAGGATAACTTTAAGATCCAGGAACGAGAAAGAACCTAACACACACACACACACACACACACACACACACACACTATACAAACATAAAGGCAGAAAGGTCACTGAAAGGTTAGAAAAATACTCTGTCAAGATATGCAAATATAAGATTTTAAAAAATTTCAACCTATCAAATTAGTAAATGCTGGGACTGGAGCAGGTAGGGCATTTGACTTGCCGCTGCCTACCTGGGTTCAATCCCTGGCATCCCATATGGTCTCCTGATTACCACCAGGAGTAATTCCTGAGTGCAGGTCCAGGAGTTACCCCTGACCATTGCCGGGTATGACCCAAAATCAGAGGGAAAAAAAAAAGCAAATGCTGCTTTATTTTTAATAGCATCAAGTTATTAAACTGGGAGAACTCCACCCAGCAGACAGCCTATCACAGCTCCTACCATCGACACCCACGCTGCAGCAGTTTCTTTTCAATCTAGCCCAGAACTCCACCGAGCAGACAGCCTATCACAGCTCGGATCATCGACACCCACCCTGCAACAGTTTTTTTTCAATCTGGCCCAGAGCCTCACAACAAGCCAGAGGACCCCCACTCCCCACTCCATGAGGGCCGCCATTTTCTACATCCGGACTTCCCTCTCATCAGAACTCCACCCAGCAGACAGCCTATCAAGATATCATATAGCTAGCCTATCTCCTAGCCCAGATCATTGACACCCACCCTGCAGCAGTTTTTTTCAATTCGGCCCAGGTATGCTGATCCAGAGACTCACAGACATGGGGCAGAGCTGCTGCTTGCTCTCCCCTGTGCCCAGCCACTCACAAGGTGCCCGGGAGAGATGGTAGGTTCTAGCCCTGGCCTGCCACCCCAGCAGAGCCTCACAACAAGCCAGACGACCCCCACTCCATGAGGGCCGCCATTTTTTCACATCTGGACTTCCCTCTGGTCAGAACTCCACCCAGCAGAAGAGGGATGATAGGTTCTAGCCCTGGCCTGCCACCCCAGCAGAACCTCACAACAAGCCAGACCACCCTCCCCTACTCCATGGGGCCCGCCATTTTCCACATCCGGACTTCCCTCTCGTCACAACTCCACCCAGCAGACCAGACTATCACAGCCCGGATCATCGACAGCCACCCTGCAGCAGTTTTTTCAATTCGGCCCAGGTATGCTGATCCAGAGACTCTCAGACATGGGGGCAGAGCTGCTACTTGCTCTCCCTGTGCCCAGCTGCTCGTGAGGCACCTGGGAGGCATGGCGGGTTCTAGCCCTGGCCTGCCACCCCAGCAGAGCCTCACAATAAGCCAGACCACCCTTCCCTACTCCATGGGGCCCGCCATTTTCCACATCCAGACTTCCCTCTCGTCACAACTCCACCCAGCAGACCAGACTATCACAGTCCGGCTCGCGCTAGCGGCCGCACGGTTCATCAATAAATGCTTTATTTAGAGGTAACTACAACAGTATGCCACCTGCACGGCAAGCCTGGCAAGCTGCTCGTGTAGTATTTGATATGCCAAATACCAGTAACATTTATATTAGGTCATTCCTGTGACCTAATATAATGGTTTGAGGCTCTCTATGTTCCTGGAGCAAGCGGATGCCTTTGGGTTCTACTAGCATGAGACAGGACATACGGAGATAATATTGGTGCCCGCTCTAGCAAATCGATGATGAACAGGTAGATAGTGATAGTGATAGTGATAATGATAGTGATGCTGATCCAGAGACTCAGACATGGGGCAGAGCTGCTACTTGCTCTCCCTGTGCCCAGCCGCTCATAAGGTGCCCAGGAGGGATGGTGGGTTCTAGCCTTGGCCTGCCACCCCAGTAGAGCCTCACAACAAGCCAGATGACCTGCCCCCACTCCATGAGGGGCCACCATTTTCCACATCCGGACTTCCCTCTCGTCAGAACTCCACCCAGTAGACAAGCCTATTACAGCCTGGCTTGCAGCCGTGCAGTTCATCAAATTCTGTATTTAGAGGTGACTACAAGAGTATCAGCAAGCCTGGCAAGCTGCCCGTGTCGTATTTGATATGCCAAATACCGATAACAATTATATTAGTTCATTTCCATGACCTAATATAATGGTTTGAGGCTCTTTATGTTCCTGGAGTAAGCAGATGCCCTTGGGCTCTACTATTATGAGACAGAACATATGAAGATATTACTGGTGCCCGCTCCAGTAAATAGATGATGAACGGGAAGATAGTGATTAGTGATAGTGAACAATAAGTTATAATGAAACAGGTGCCAATACTCATTACTGGTGGGAATGTCAATAAGAATAAACAAGTCAGTCATTTTGTCAAGAATCCTGAGAGCCTGGTTATGGTAATTCCACCTCTGGGAAGCACCCTCAGGGAGAGTCGTGAAAAGAGGAAAGTCCGGTTACATGAAGATATTTACCAAGTATTACTTACATTTAAGGGAATCAGGAAAAGTCAAACTGAAATGTAATACAGGAAAAATATTGGATCAATTGTAAAAATTTATGTCTCTTAAAATTGGTGACAAAGGAATTTCACAAAATATTGTGATAAGGGGCCACAGTGTTCAGCAGGTAAGGCACTTACCTTGCACATGGCCGACCCTGTTTGATCCCTGATGCTACGTATGGTCTCAAGCACTAAGCCCTGAGCACTGCCAGTTATGGACTCAAGACCGACAACAACAAAATTGTAATGAAGTATAATAAGTGAACAAGGTATGCAATTGTTTGTGTGCAATTGACCTCATCAAATGATCACTTGACATCCCATTATTCATTGATTTGCTTGAGCGGGCACCCAGTAACATTTCCATTTGACCCTATCACGTGCCAGTGTAGCCCAATGGCATCTGGTTGCTTCAGGAATACGAAGAGCCTCAAACCATTCATTCAGGGTCTTGACGAAGAAGTCTGACCATCTTGTAGGTGGGCACCCATGTGATCTTTTGACATCCCGTGGGATCCAGTCGGTAATGGCTCTAGTCCAGCGGTGGTCTCCAAATCGCATTGCAAGTCCAGCCCATCTGATTTTCGATGCCTTGGCAAACGAAGCAGTGTTCCTGACTCTGGAACAGTGACGGAGGTCGGAGCTCCAGATTTCTTCTTTCCCTTGAATGAGGCGTGATATTCCAAGCATAGATAGCTCTTTCGATTCCTCTTTGGGAGACCCGAATAGCATTTTCATCCTGCTTTCATAGGGCCAGGTCTCTGAGGCGTAAGTTAATGCAGGGAGAACGGTGGAGTCAAAGAGATGTGCCTGGAGCCAGAGGTTCTTTGTCTTTTTAGCTATTTCTTCGATGCTTTTGAAGGCATTTCATGCCGCTCTTTTCCTCATATTTGTGAAATAAGGAAATAGAGGGAAAAAATGTAAGAGCCTGTTAAGAGTCTTTTCTTCAAATGGAGGTGGTATGAGTAATTGGGTTCTTTTAAATCATATTTATCAAAATGCGTTCAAGGAGAATGTAAAGCCTGTATTTTTATGCCACAAAAGAAGACTCAGTCATCACAGTCTGGAGTAAGAAGTGACATGGCATATGTTCATCATAGATTCTAGGTTTCTGACTTGAATAAAAAAATTCTACATGAATTTCTCAGCCAATGGTGACACTCTTCAAGTTCTACCTGGCACAGACAACTGCGTGGCCAGGTCAGGGAATGAAAGAAGATTGAGCAACCACAAATTCTCTCATGAGGCACTTGAACTTAAGGTCACTATTAGTAAAAACTTCAGTCAGGAACAAGAATCTTTCAGGAAAAAGATAATTCTACTAAAATCTCTTCATGGTAACTTTTATTTACTCTCTTTAAAAATGTCTCTGGGGGCTGGGCGATAGCCCAGTGGGTGGGGCATTTGCCTTGCACGTGGCCGGCCTATGCCGGCCTGGGTTCGATCCCGGCTTCCCATATGGTCCCCCGAGCATCGTCAGGAGTAATTCCTGAGTGCAGAGCCAGGAGGAACCCCTGAGCATCGCGGGTGTGACCCAAAAAAGCAAAAAAAAAAAAAAAAGTCTCTGTGCCAGAGCAATAGTACAGCAAGTTGGGCATTTGCCTTGCATGCAACCAACCCAGGTTCGAGCCTCGTCATCCCATATGGTCCCTCAAGCCGGCAAGGAGTAAATCCTGCAGTAAGTAAATTACTTAAACCATGAGTAAGCCCTGAGCACTGCTGAGTGTGACCCCAAAACCAAAATAAATTTTTAAACATCCTTTTCTCTGAGAAAACAAATAATAACTCCCTTGGGTCCAGAGAGATAGTTCAACAGGCTGAGTGCATGCTTTGCATGTAGGAGACTGATCTGACTCCTGGGAATTGCATTCCTCTCTAAGCATCAACAGAAGCAACTCCTGAGCACTGATCTGGGAGTATCCCTGAGTAGGCCACATGCGAAACCCCCCATAAAACAAAATGAAAACGTAAAGACTGACACTAAATAAGTGGTGCACTCTAGTCTGAGACTGCCTCCAGCACAGCGTGCGTACCTAAGACTTGCCTCTAAACATCGTGTGTTTCCTCTTTTCCAAAAGCATTTCACTTCACTATTTAAAAAATAGGATAATAACAAATGCCTGTTACAAATGGTTTGGTGTTAGAGGTGTTTATAAAGGAGGGACCACCACTAGTATATGGTTTGGTATATTACTCTGGAACTTGGGGGGTCAATAACGTAAAAAATAAAATGGGTTTGGTGGTTACAGAAGAGACCTCAAAGGAGTAGAGCACGTGGCTTACATGACCAAGGTCCCATGGGTTTTTTTCCTTTCATTTTTTTAAGACACCATGACTTGCAAAGTTGTTGATAATAGCATTGTTTGAAGTTTACAAAGTTCCAACACCAATCCCACGAATGTCCCCAGATTCCCACCAAGCCCCGTGGCATGCACAAATACAACATTTATTTCACATTACTTCAACAAAACTTAAAGAAATGACAAAGGGAATTATCAGAAAATATACCAAACTCAATTTGTGTTGATTGATTGATAAATGATTTTAACCAATACAAAACATTCATTTATTATTGAAAATGCATAAAAATCCCTTATCAAGCTAGGAAAACATACCTTTCTTTATCTAGTACAGAGCAAACATGATCCCTTATTGAGTGCTAAACTCAATGCAGGGCCCAAGTTTGCTCCCTGAATCCACATGGCCCACAGTACGGGAGGGTGACCCAGCACTGTGAGGCTAGAACATTGCAGCATTCGGGGCCCTCAGTTTTTAAAGCTATTTGCTACATTCCTTTTGCACTATCATTTAACCAATTCCCTGTTGATAAGAACATTTTGTTCTGAACTCTTATCACAATGCTTTACTGAATATGTCTAATTGTGCAGTATAAAATTATCTGAAATGTCTGACTATTAAAAATCCTGCATAAGTATTTCTGTAGGATAAATCCTTGTAAATGGTGTCTCTGGGTTAAAATGTATGCTAAGGAAGCTGTCCAGTGCTCTTCATACTCAAGATGGCTCTGTAATAAAAATCCCTGTTTTTGTACATCTTCAACAATAACGGTATATTATCAAAGTTTGTTTTGCCATTCTAATAGATGTAAAAAGTTGTCATTATTATATTTTGTATTTAAGTAAGAGAGTGGTAGAGTACATATTCCATAGACATATTATTGATCATTAGTATTTTATTCCTAAAAAGTAGCTAATCATTTTGTTCTTTGTGGTTTCTATTTACTTTCTGTTAATTTGTAGAAGTTCTGTTTATACCATGGACAGTAGCCCTTTAAGTCACAGAAATAATTTTCTAAGATTGTTTTCCCACTTCAATATTTTTGGGAGGTAATTTTTTAAATATTCATTACTTCCCTGTCTTTTCAAGTGTGTGGTTTGTGTCATGCTTAAAAAGGTCTTCTAGGGACCACTTTTCCATTAATTGTTAGAAATAGTAATGCTAGACTAGAACTGAGTATTGGAAGTAGGTAAAGGGATATACATGATAACCCTTCAGTACCTGTATTGCAAACCACAATGCACAAAAGGAGAGAGAGAGAGAGAGAGAGAGAGAGAGAGAGAGAGAGAGAGAGAGAGAGAAGTGCCTATCAGAGCAGGGATGAGGGAAATGGGGCACAATGGTGGTGGGAAATGTGCACTGGTGGATAGATGGATGTTGAACACTGTATGACTGAAACACAACTGAAACCCAATCATGAACATCTCTCTCTCTCATATTATGATTTGCAAACATACTGAAGGGTTATCATGTTTATCACTTTACCTACTTTCAATACTCAGTTCTAGTCTAGCACTACCATTTCCAACTACTATTGCCAGACTGGTCCCTTCTCTGTCTACCCTCTACCACACTCTCTTGTGGTAGATTCCAACCATTGACAATCCTGGCTGTTTCCCCTGGCCTTGGATATTGGTCTCGCTTTGTTTTTTTTTTAATCCCACAAATGAAGGCAGTCATTCTATATCTATCCTTAAGTAGATGTGCTCTTAATAACAAACTACTACTACAACTTTGCTGACAGCTGTCTGGAATTAAGCATTCCTAAACTATAGGTAAAATTCTAAAAAAAACTATAGGTAAAATTACCATTTACTAACTAATCTTTCAAGTTGCATTGTCAGTCCCTAGCAATGTGGTTAACATGACTGGTGAAGTAAATCATAGCATCATCCCTTCTCTATCCTCTCCTGAAATTCACCATGGAAGCTCAGAGAAGTCCTAAAATATTTTTTTAAATCTAAAATGCAAATGATGGGGCTGGAGTGATAGTCCATCGGGTGGGGCATTTGCCTTGCATGCAGCCAATCCAGGTTCAATCCCCAGCATCCCATATGGTCCCCTGAGCACCACCAGAAATAATTTAACCCCTGAGTATCACCAAGTGTGAACCCCGATAAAGCAAAAAAAAAAATACGGATGATAAAATTTAATTTACTTCAGGGTTTGCCAGACTTACGATCCTAAAATTTTTTCTTTTTATATAATAACTTTTTTTTTGCATATCAAATACAATACGGGTAGCTTGCCAGGCCAAAAACCAGTAAAAATTATAGACCTCATTCCCATGACCTGAAGGAATGGTTTGAGGCTCTTCCTGTTCCTGAGCAAGCCGATGCCCTTGGGCTATACTAGCTCACAACAGGAGGAGTGGAGATGTTGTTGCTGGTGCCTGCTCAAGCAAATTGATGAACAATGGGAAGACAAGTGACAATAACTATTTATATGTAACTTATTATAAATTTGATTATATATAATCCATAGAAAATCTGTTTGATTTTATATATATATATATAATAAATGTATATAATAAATAATGTATAATCCACAATGGGGTGACAAGTGACAATAACTATTGTTTATATATAATTTATTGTAAATTTGTTTGATTATATATAATCCACAGAAAATCTGTTTGATTTTATATATAATAAATAATATATAAAATCACTGTATTGGGCCGGAGCGATAGCCCAGCGGGTAGGGCGTTTGCCTTGCACGTGGCCGGCCTGTGCCGCCCGGGTTCGATCCTCGGCATCCCATATGGTCCCCTGAGCACCGCCAGTAGTAATTCCTGAGTGCAGAGCCAGGAGAAACCCCTGAGCGTTGCCGGGTGTGACCTAAAAAGCCAAAAAAAAAAAAAAAAATCACCATATTACTGTTTTCCCGTAGATCATCGATTTGCTTGAGCAGGCACCAGTAACATCTCAATATGTCCTATCACATGCGAGATAGCCCAAGGGCATCTGCCTACTCCAGGAATACAAAGAGCCTCAAACCATTCCATCAGGTCATGGGAATGAGGTCTATAATTGTTACCGGTATTTGGCATGAATGTATAAAATATATAATAAACAATATTTGTTGTATTATTTTTAGTTATAAATAAAATTTAAGAAATAAAACTTATGAATATAATTTATATTTATAAATAAACATATAATGGGATATATTATGTAACATTATATATCTTATATACATATATATAAAATCCACAGAAAAATGTGAGCATACTTTCTATTACGCTCAGATTTAGTATTGTCCAAGAGAGCCCATAGCTGGAATCTGTGAACCATTTCTTAGCAGACTTTACAGAGCCTCAAGGTCTCTTTGTTCTATGCAGATAGAATTAAAATGCGGGCCTGGTGTTCTTTGAGCAGCCCAGCCTTACCTATCCACTTGGCAAGAGAATTTTATTGTTGCACAAATTTCAGATTTATGTTATCCAGCTCATTGAGACTCATTCAGTTCCATCTTCTCGATAGGATTTCAGTAGCAGTGGGATGAAAATAATTCCCAAATGGCAAGGAAAGGGGAAAAGCTGCTTTCCTGCATCCCAGAACATGTTATTCCTTAACCTATCAGACCTTATTAAGAGTGACTTAAAATCTGTCAGCTTGCAAAAGGTTTCCCCAGTAACAGATTTCTTGGTTCCATCTCAGTTCCTGCAGTTCCCATAACCACAGCCTGTTCAATTTAGCAGCGCTCGGCTGCATGAATGCTGAAATTAAAATGTGCTTTCAAAATTCAATTCATAGTAAAATGGACCTAGCTCTGACACATCTCCGCCATCAGATTTAATAAAAAGTTATGAGTTTGAGGTAGAAGGCAGACAAGAGATGAATTTCTCAAGGAATAAAGACATAGAGAGGGTTTTGGGTTTTGTTTTTTGAAGTTTATGCTAATGCCCCTCATGTTTTCTGTTTGACAGAGAAAGTCAAAGGTAAAAAGTCAGCTTTCAGATGATTTGTCTACTCAGCCCCGTGTGTTTCTGCAAACAGGCACATTTATCTTCCTGTGGTGCTTTAAAAATGTGCACACATAGGGCTGGGCAGGCAATTGCCTTACACGCAACCAGCCACCTTCTGTTCCGGCACCCCATATGGTCCCCTGAGCCCCCAGGAGTGAGCCCTGAGCTCAGAAAACCAGGTGGAGCTTGCCCTGAGCACTGCCAGGTGGAGCCCAAAGCCAAATATAAAATAAAATTAAAAAATACAGACCTATCTCACCAGGATGAAATTCACAAGCCATTTTAGTTAAATGGAAATCATCAAATTTGACTGGTTCTGCTATAGTTTACTGTTAGGGAAAGTTTTTTTTTTTTTTTGGGTCACACCCGCGATGCACTCAGGAATTACCCTGGCGGTCTCGGGGACCATATGGGATGCCGGGATCGAACCCGGCCGGCAGAGGCTGGCCGCGCAAGGCAAACGCCCTACCGCTGGGCTACCGCCCGGCCCCGAAAGTTTTTCTTCAAGGAAAAAAGAAATCTAGCTCCTGCATCTGTAGATTTAACTTCTGGGAGGGGGAGCTGTTTTGTTTATTTATTTCTAGACACTTGATTATGTCACCGTGAGATAGACCATTACAAAGCTGTTCATGATTGGTTAATTCATACCATCCCTCCACCAGTTCACCCTTCCCAACACACTTCTCCCCAGATTCCCTCCACCCCCCCAGCCTGCCTCTATGGCAGGCACTTTTCTTTCTCAAGAGAGCTGCTTTAATGCCCAAACACATGTCTTTCATGAACCTGACACATAATAGTACCAACAATAGCAAAGCCCCCATTTGGTCAGACTCTTCTACCCAGTGGACAGAACAAGGAGTCTCTGCTCTGAATCTGCCTTTGTTGAGGAAAAGTCCTTGCAGGCAGGGAGTTTGTGATATTTGATTTGGTCCTTCCCATGCTTCCCACAGTGGCTAGCATGAATTAGGAATGTGATGCCATTTGTGGAATGAACACTTAAATATTTAGTAGCTTTTTTGATATATAACTGAATGGGCATTTTTAATATGCTCAAGGCTGGTAGTTTCACTGCTATTACTCATGCTGAATACTGGCTCTGTGCAAGCTTGTGGGGAAACTCCTAAGAAGCAGGACTTGAACCAAAGAGAATTCCTCAGAATCTGGTTTATGGGTGTGTGTGTGTGTGAGTGTGTGTGTGTGTGTGTGTGAGAGAGAGAGAGAGAGAGAGAGGCGAGAGAGGGGGAGGAAAGGGAGTGCAGTGGAAGGGAGGGAGAGAAGGAGGAGGAAGAGAGATGGGAGAAGGGAGAAGCAAGAGAGGGAAGGAAGAGGAGGAGAAAGAAGAGAGGAAGAGGAAGGGGAGAAGACCAGGAGAGGGAAATACAGCCTCCCTTGACTTTCAGAGGAATGATGAAGATTTGAAAAAAGTATTAATATGGCTTTTATTTGCTATTAAAGCCTTTGATTCCTTGGCTTTATTGCCTTTCCAGAGGCTATTAGTGCTATCAAAAGTAGTAAGAAAGAAAAAAAATTATTTTACAGACAAATCACTTTGATAGTCTTCAACAACATAACTGGAGTGGTTGGGAGATTAGTTAGTGAATATATTAATGAATAAGTTGCTGTTTTTTCCCCTTGGGGCCATACCCAGCGAGACTCAATTCTTCCAGGGAGTACGTGGAGGGTCATATGTGGTGTTGGGGATTGAATCTGGGTGGGCTGTGTGTGACACAGTGTGCCTGTTGTACTATCTCTCTGGCCCCAACAAAATATTGTGATGACAAGTCTGAAAATGCTTCACCACATTGGGTGTTTGGTGAGGAGAAAACAAGAGAATATAGTGACATTTAGTTCTGAATCTTGAAGGACTCAGGAGATGCGGAGGTGATGCTTATACCTACAGCAAAACCCCACCCAGAAAGGGAAACTTCGCCAGGGTTCCGGGTGGTGGTGCTGCTCTAGAGGAGGCTGAGGTGGATTGTCCGAAGCAACTTATTCCAGCCAGTTGGCTTCTTGATTTATAACATTTTTATGAAGGTGTCATAAAAATGTTATTTTTATGAGGCTTCCTTTGCAATTTTACAGAGTTTGAGGAAATGCACCCTCAAAACACAAAGTTCCCTTTCAGTAAGTCTTAAAGTACAAATAATTCCCGAGTTAAGAAAAGGCTTTGTGTCTATATATGCTGCCTGCACTTCAAGACCTACGAAAGAATTGCACTGGGAAAACTGCACTCCTGAGGCTCAGAGAACAACGTGGTCAGCTGCCCTGTTTGATACTGCGCTCAGGAGACTGTCTTCCCTGGCCCTGGCCACGGAAGACGGGACTGTTAGAAGGTTCCAGGAGCAGCGCTGCCAGAGTTTCCCTTTCAGGTTGGAGGAGTTGGCTACAGAGAGGGAAGGGAGCAAGAGGCCACTCCTGACCTGTCCTTCTGCCAGCAACTGATCATCTTAGAGGGCCCGGCAGCATCCGCAGGTCCAAGGCCAGGCTGGAGGCTGCGAACACTAGCATGACAGACCACAGCAAAAGCGTAGCATCTCCCTAATGAAGTTCACAGAAATCTGAAGGGAAAGGAGAGTGTGAGGAGTTATGCAGATGAGTGTGGAGCCAGACCACCCACCTCACTTCACGGGCGCCGCCATTTTCCACATTTGACTTCCCTCGTCAGAACTCCACCCAGAGACCAGCCACACAGCTGGATCTGACACCACACTGAGCAGCTTTTTCCTCAATCCGCCCAGAACTCCACCCAGCAGACCACCCATCCCACCCGATCATGGACACCCACACTGCAGCAGCTTTTTCCTCAATCCGCCCAGGTATGTTGGTCCAGAGCCTCTCAGACATGGGGTAAAGCTGTTCCTTGCTCTCCCGTGCACAGCCATTCATGAGGCAGTCGGGAGGCATGGCGGGTTCTATCCCTGGCCCACCACCTTGGCAGAGCCTCACAACAACCAGACCACCCACCTCACTCACGCGCCACCATCCAATTGACTTCCCCTCGTCGACTCCACCCACAGACCAGCCCACACAGCCGGATCATCGACACCCACCCCTGCAGCAGCTTTTCCCTCAATCCGCCAGTATCTGTCCAGAGCCTCTCAGCATGGACAAGCTGTCCTTCTCTCGCACAGCCGTTCATGAGGCATCAGGAGGCATGGCGGGTTCTAGCCCTGGCCCACCACCTTGGCAGAGCCTCACAACAGCACCACCCGCCTCACTCACGGCGCTGCCATTTCCCACATTTGGACTTCCCTCATCAGAACTCCACCCAGAGACCAGCCCATTTTTTGGAGGTGTTTAAAAGAGTTTGCCTCCTGCTCGGCAAGCCTGACTCTCGTGTTGTATTTGATATGCCAAATTCCAGTAACATTATATTAGGTGATTCCCAGACCTAATATAATGGTTTGAGGCTCTTTAGTTCCGTAGCAAGCCGTACCCCTCTACTGGATGGACAGACATATGATATTACTGTGCCCGCTGCCAATAGATGATCAACGGGAAGATCGTGTCGTGATCGTTCGAAGGTGTCAGAGAGATAGTACAGTGGGTAGAGCACTTCCCTTGCACATGGCCAACCCAGGTTAGACCCTTGGCACCTCATATGATTCCTTGAGCCTACTTGGGGTGATCCCTGAGCACAAGGCCAAAAAAGAAGTTCTGAACACCACTAAATGTAGCCCCCCAAGCAAACAATTGTTATCAGGCTGGAATGATGGTGTAGCAGATAAGGCTCTTGCCTTATACATGACCATCCTGGGTTCCATCCCCAGTACCCTGAGCACCTCTCTAGGAATGATCCCGGAGGGCTGAGCCAGGAGTAAGTCCTAAGCACACTGGGTATGGCACGAAAGCAAAAAACTTTTTAAAAAAAGATTATTAGCATGCTCTCCATTTAAAAAATTTTATTAAAAAATTTAATTAAGAACCCATTTTAAAATTAATATTTTATTAAAAACTGATTTACAAAGTTGTTGATAGTTGAGTTTTAGGAACATGATATTTAAACACCAATCCCACTCTACCAGTGTTCCCATATTCCCTCCCTCCCCCCACCCCCTCCCCCCAACCCCTCATCCCATGCCTGTCTGTCACTTTGACAGGCACATTACAAAGTTCCAGATGTTCCTGCTTAGATCTCACGTTTTCTGTTGTTTGTGTTTTGTATATGTGGCTGTACCATTCAGCGTTCTCACAGTATAACCGAAGCCCTGGCGCCTGTTCACCCTTTATTTTTTACCCTTTGTTTCCGGTGCTCTTTTTCTCTTCTTTCCTTCTATCTTTCCTTCTATCCTCTCTCAATACTGGAGTCAAGGGTGAGCTATGGTACATTTCCTCACCCGTGTTCTATATACCACATAGAAATGAGATCATCTTATGCTTGTCTTTCTTTGGCTTGCTTCAGAGTGCTCTCACTTTTCTATTTTACCCTACACATTATTCTTGAGCCATTGATGTTAAGTTATTAATAACAACGGAAAGATACAAATCTGTAGCCAAGGCATATTGAGGGAAAAAATCCTGAAATTGCAGAGCATTTAAATTTCCCAGTGTATCTCATTTTTTAATTGATTGAGGTTCTGTGATTTCCAAAACTGCTAATAATGGTTTCCTGTGTCCATAATTCCCTACACACTACCACCAGTGTGCCCACGACTTCTCCCAAGGATCCCAATATCCTTCCTTTCAAGCCCTACCCCCAACTAGATGGTGTGAATAGTTCACCTGTTGTGTAGCCGTTGGTACCTTGCTGTGTGTCTTTAACTCACACATATGAGAGAGGTCTTTTTTTTTCTTTTTGGGTCATATCCGGCAATGCTCAGGGGTTTCTCCTGTCTCTTAGCTCAGGAATTACTCCTGGCGGTGCTCAGGGGAACATAGGATGTTGGGGATCGAACCAGGTTGGCCACATGCAAGGCAAACGCCCTACCTGCTGTGCTATTGCTCTGGCCCCTGAGAGAGATCTTATTTTTAAGGAAATATATTTTTGGTTGTGATGTTATGTTTTATATATAAACTGTCCTATTTTCCTCTGGTAAAATCATTTCTAGTTTGTAGAATTAATTAGTTATGGCAATATTTTATGCCATTCCTACCCGATTACCACCATGTTCAAGCACTTTACTAATAAAATAGATTGGAAAGTAACTGAGTGTATGAGCAAATGTTAAATGGATGAACAAACAATGTTATCATCTCTCCAGGTTATGACATTCCATAGAGGTTGGATGACAATGCTCCAAACACATGCTTGTCTAATAGGGTGTAGCAAATGAGGGTGGCACCATCTGAAGCTTGTGGTATTTGATATAAAACTAGAAGAATAACTCAAACCCAGGTAAAATGCTTTAGAAATGCCGGAAATGCTAAGTGACTAGATAGTGTTTTGTGGGTTTTTTTTGTTTGTTTGGGATTATTTATTATTTATTTTTGCATCTGATTGGTTTTTATTTTTTATGGTCACATATTTAATGACCTTATTTTTCCAAGTTATTTAGATCACCCGTACACTGCAAGAAACCTTAAGCAAAACATAGAAAGAACACCATTACTTGAATGACTAACTACTATCATTTTGGTATATTTTTCTTCCTGTATACTTTAAGAAAATGTTGTCCTTTCTCTATGTCATTTTGTATCCTGATTCTGTCAAGATGAGAATGATTTCACAGGGTTATAATAATATATACTTTTAATTTTCATGTCAACAACAACAAAATCTGTGGATGTGGATGTCATTTTTTGGCTTTGTGTTGGGCCATACCTGGCAAGGTCTGGGGGTCACTCCTGGCAGTGATCTGGTGACCACACCATGGCAGGAACTGGGCTCCCTCCCGCAAAGTGCTTCAGGCCTTTTACAACATCCCCATCCCCTCCAGGCCTGTATATGGAATCTTTCAATGGGTGAATAATATGTCACTGTAAAGACATCCGACCATCAGCTTCCTTCTTACTGTATGTGCACGTTAAAGTTCTCAGCTTGAGACCAGGAGGGAACTTGAAGTATTTACTTGCCTTTGTCTATTTTTTTTCTCTTTCTGGTCTTTGGATCTTGCTTTCTCCTAGACCAGCCCTGTGGTTTGTGGTTTGGGGAGACTGACCCAGATAGAAGAATGGAAGCCAGGTGCTGGCCACAAAGAGGAGAAAAGTCATTTGAAAATAAAATCTAAGGCCAAAGCTGTACCTCAGTGGTATAGCACCTACCTTGGGCCGTGGGAAGCCCAGGGGCTTGAAACCGGCCCCACAAAACAAACACACACCCCTCTGTTTCGATGACACCTCGTTCAGAAACTTCATTTTCAGGGATAACCCCGCTGCTACCAAGAGAGGCATGCCAGAGTCACAGAATGTCAGATCTGGTTCAACCCACAAGTCATAATGGAGTTAGAGAATGCAGGGAATTTTCAGGTCTTTGCTAAAAAAACAAACAAAACCAAAAGCTTAAGAGACTAAAAGATACTCTCAGTACACAACAAAGGGTGTTTGTCCGGTGCTTGTAGATGCAGGGTGTACTGCTCCAAGCGAGGGCCTCAGGTGATAGGAAGGGCGGGGTGAGCCCGTGGGAGAGAGTTTGCCCCTAGTCGTGGCTCTCCCGGCACACCACGAAGACATCAGGCCATGGACAGGCTTTCCTTTAACGCCAGGCCCCTGGCACGGGGCTTCATCGTTGCCTGCTGCAATTACTGGCTGGTTTCAGTTTTTCATATGCTGCTGTCTGCAACACTGACTAATCTGGGTATAGAGGTAGAAGCCACAGGCCTCTGAAGGGGATTATTCTGCTGCTCTTTTGGGTTTGTCTTGTTTTGGGGTCACACCCAGTGATTCTCAGGGCTAACTTCTGGCTCTGTGCTCAGGAATCACTCCTGGCAGTGCTCGGGAGACTATCTGGGATGCCAGGGAGCAAACCTGGTTAGGCTGTATGTAGGGCAAGTCTACCCTCTGTACAGTTGCTCCAGCCCCATTATAAGACTACTTTTAATAAGGTAGAAAAGTCATCGTGAAGCAGAAAAGCTATAGTTGGAAGAATAAAATCCCAGGAAAAGGTGACTTAGATATGAATGGCTGTATAAATCCATCCATCAGCAAATCCGAAGTTGTGTTCAAGCAAACCAGGGACAAAGAACCTTGTGGACACCTAATGTGGTACTTCACCCCAAACCCTTAAGTGTCATCATTGTAAACAGTTACATTTAATAAACTGTGCTCCTAAAATATGCAGTCCTGTCATTTCAACATTATCATAATATAAATATCTTGTTACCTAAAGATAAATATTGGGGGCCGGAGCGATAGTCCAGCGGGTAGGGGTGTTTTGCCTTGCATGCAGCCAATCCGGGTTCAATACTCGGCATCCCATATGGTCCCCCGAGCACCACCAGGAGTAATTTCCTGAGTGCAGAGCCAGGAGTAAATCTAGAGCATCACCGGGTGGGACCCGAAAAAGCAAAAAAATAAATAAGTAAATAAATAAATAAATATTGGTGTGTCTTGCTATTTCTAATTTAAGAAAACAGATCCTTTACAGTACCTCTTAGGAATAGTCATAGCTATCATTTTTCCTGGGGAGTGAGAAGAAAGAGTTTCTCAGAGATGAATATTGAGTAACTAGTTTCAGGGTCTGTTATCCCTCATAACCACTAGTATTTTCTTTTCAGGTCACACCCAGCCTCAGAGGTAACTCCTGACTCTGCCCTCAGGATTTACTCCTGGTGGTGCTCGGGGACCATATGGGATGCCAGGGATGGAACCCTGTTTGGCTATGTGAAAGGCAAATGCCCTACCTGCTATGCTATCACAGCAGACCAGCCTATCGCAGCCCCGCTGGCTCGCGGGCTGCTTGCAGCCTCGCAGTTCATTAATAAATGCTGGATTTAGAGATGACTACAAGAGTATGCTACCCGCACGGCAGAGCCTGGCAAGCTACCCGTGTTGTATTTGATATGCCAAATACCAGTAACAATTATAGACCTCATTCCCATGACCTGATGGAATGGTTTGAGGCTCTTTATGTTCCTGGAGCAAGCAGGTGCCCTTGGGCTCTACTTGCATGAGACAGGACATATGGAGATGTTACTGGTGCCCGCTCGAGACAAATCGATGATGAAGCGGGAAGACAGTGAGACAGTGATTTCCCATTATAGGATATAATATCTGTGCACTAATTTAACATACTTCGTCTAATCTGTACAAAACTGACACCAGATTTGGAGGGAAGGTAAAACAGTAAAATGTGTCTCTCTTGCATGCATCACAGACCTTTGCCTTGCTAGAAACAAGGAAAAAGGCAAAACAAAGATCTGAGGTTGCTTGGAGTGACAGTATGGGGCATAACACATTTGCCTTGCATACAGCAGCTAACCTGGTCTATCCCCTGCACTGCACAGTACTCAGCGTTGTGTTGGGAGTCACGCCCAAGCACAGGGACAGGGCTGCCCTGGAGCACTACCTGG
>JAJIBD010028332.1:0-58492 GCA_021461705.1 Cryptotis parvus
CTCATCAGAACTCCACCCAAGAAAAGCTCATCTCTCCCTTTGAGCGTACAATTCATCAGTAAATGCACAAACTGAGAGCCTACTATAAGAGTATACCACCCACTTGGCAAAGCCTGGCAAGCTATCTGTGTCATATTTGATATGCCAAAAAACCAGTAACAATATAGACCTCATTTCCATGACCTAAACGAATGGTTTGAGGCTCTTTGTATTCCTGATGCCCTTTGGCTACACTAGCATGGGACAGGACGAATGGAGATGTTATTGGTGCTGGCTAGAGCAAATCGATGAATAACGGGAAGACAGGTGATACAAGTAATTCTTTGTAGCGTCCAGAGATTTCCTATTCTACTTCGAATGAGAACTTCAGATTGAAAACAATATTATGTAAGTTTTGATATTTAGCAGTATTTTCTTGATAAAAAATGGAGTAAAACTTACTTTCAGGCACAATTCGCAAAAAATGATGTTTTCAGAACTATCCACTACTGAGTTTGATAGTTTTCAATAAGGTATGTTATACTGCTGGTTGATATTGATAAATGTGATTTAATATGTATTTCGTAAATGAAGTATCTACATAACTCATAAATCACTTTTTTCTCACATGACAAATGTACATGCATATTCATGTAGGATGAGAAATACTTTCAAAATTTCTTTCATATGACCACTATATTGTTATGTATGGTGAGTTCATTGGCATCATATTAGATACTACACTGCAGCTAATTCTTCAGTAAAGATAATTTGTAAGATATTCATGCAATAGCAATGAAGAGTACCCTAACCTATCTGAAAAGAGTATTAAAATACCACTCCTTTTCCTACCAGTTTCCTCCATACAGATTTTATAGATTTTTTTTTCAGCTAGTATAATTTTTAAAAAAAAAATTTTATTATACCACAGTGAAACATACAATTACAAAGGTGTTCATAATTGGTTCTTGGTAATACAGTATACCAGCACCCATCCCTCCACCAGTGCCCCATTTCCACCACCAATGTACCCCACCCCCCTCCCGCCCACCCCCATGCTGCCTTAATAGCAGGTACCGCAGTTTCCTCTCTTTCTCTCTCTGTCTCTCTCTCTCTGTCTCTGCATCTCTCTCCCTCTTATTTTACACATTGTGGCTAGCCCTGCAGATATTTAGAGTTTATCACTTAAGTCTCTTTGTGTATATTCAATGGTGAGTTTTAATCTGCCATTACCATTTCCCACATTTAGTAAAACACTGGTATCTATTTATGTCGTATTAATGAATGCAGTCATTCTATATCTGTCCTTTTCCTTCTGACTAATTTCACTCAGCATGATAGTCTCCATGTCCATCCATTTGCAGGTAAATTTCATAATTTCCTCTTTTCTGACAGCCGCATAGTATTCCATAGTGTAGATGAACCACAGTTTCTTTAGCCAGTCCTCTGTTCTCGGGCATTTAGGTTGTTTCCAGATTCTAGCTATAGTGAATAGCGCAGAGATGAATAAAGAAGTACAGATAGTGTTTCTGCTATGCGTTTTCCGGTCTCTCAGGTATATTCCCAGGAGTGTTATTGCTGGATCAAATGGGAGCTCAACATCTAGTTTTCGGAGAGATTTTATAGATATTTTTAATAAAAATTAAGATGTCAAAAAAGAAAAACAGAGAGATAAATAATTATCTCTTTATTATACCATCTTTATTAACTCATATTTATTAACATCTGATAGACCAATCTTTTTTAACCCAGTATAAAAAAGGATTTGAAAGGATATAACATAATGTTATACTTCTCACTACAATTTTTTTTTTGTTTTGGAAAGAATTTTCTATTGTTTTTTGTAAAAATATATGCTGTTTATATTAGCATAATTAGTTTTGATGCTGTTTTTAAGTGAATTAAACTATTAGATTTTAAAGATATAATAAAAATCAGGGCTGGAGTGATAGCACAGCAGGTGGGGTGTTTGCCTTGCACGAGGCTGACCGGGTTCGATTCCTGGCATCCCATGTGTTTCCCTGAGCACCGCCAGGAGTAATTTCTGAGCAAACAGCCAGGAGTAACCCTTGAGTGTAGCCGGGTGTGACCCAAAAAGCAAAAAAAAAAATAATAAAAATAGCCAATGTTGCAATATGTAATTCATATAAACTCAAGCCACATAGGGTCTTTTATACTTATTAAGAGTATAAAACGGTCCTAAGACATTTGATAACTATTTTTTTGACAAAGTCCTGAACTATATGCCATATTCTTTATTCTTAACTAAATTTTATTTCTGAGTTGTTTTGTGTATATTTGTCCTTTAGTTACTCAACCCAATAGTATGTATATTTGTCCTTGAGTCACTAAGTACAGTGGATCAATTGAAGGAAATGTAGGTCGACTAGCTAATTCTTTGGAAGTTTGTAGACACATATTTCAGAACATCCACCCCTCATACCACCAAAAATGACCCTTAACTTTGATCTAGTTTACTTGTCCATTGTTAAATTTACTAGGTTACTCCCCTCAGCTCAAGTTCCTATCTTTCTAACTGACAAAGTTTGTAGAATGTTCTATCAATTTAACCATCTCCTTCTCAGTTAATAAAAGTTTTTCCTCTGAAAAAGCTACAGATTTAATTTCCTTCCCAGAAAACTAGCTATGACCTTATCACCTTTCTGATTAAAAGAGGTGGGCTCTCTTTAAATTTCAATACTCATAATTTTTCTTTAAGAAACTCAAATAGAATAACTACATTTCTGATAATTTTCTGAAGAAATAAGAAGAGGGAAAAGATGGATATAGTCTTTTAAATAGGGTAGCCTTCTTCATGGTAACATTGCTTCATCTCTTTTTATAAAACATGAAAGACTGTTTTCAGTAATTTATGTTAATGCTTTATTTTCTAAGTTTTCTTTCTTCCATAAGCTCTTCATATTTTGACCAGGAACTGACCTTTCCCCTCTTTGAAATTTACCCTCCAACCTACACCCCCTCCAGGCTACCTTTTTATTAGGGAACCTGGGAGATGTTCCCTTGTGTTGTTATGCATTGCGCAGGGGTGGCAGCCCTCCCCTGACAAAAATCAAAAGAGCTTCTAGTGCCAGAAGGACAAACTCTGTGATCTCAGCCCCTGTAAAGAGAAGAATCCCCAGAGAGAGGTTCAATTCATGTCAGAGTCAAATCTTAATTCATCTGAGAGCTGAGAATCAGGAAGGCTTTTGAATGTTTTTATTGAGAAACATGTTTCCAAATCATGGATCAGATTAATATTTTAGTACCTTTTTATAATTAATCTGGTCTAAGACCACAGATAAACTGATGACCAGTGTGCAATAAAATTTACAGAGAAGTTTATAGAATATTAAAATAGTTTATACTGCATTCTTTTCAGGTAGAATAATGACACAGTCTAAATGCCTTTGCCCCTCTTTTTCTTTCACCTTCTCTTCATCCATCCTTTACCCACTTCCTTTGCATGTTTTTTAAGCTTTTTTAAAGACATTTATTACTAAGCACAGTCTTATTTTAATGCAATTTATGTTTGTGATTTCTGAACATCATCAGTTAGAATAAGCTAGTATTCTAATGGAATTACATTCAATTTTAGTCTTTTATGATATAAAGTACCAACCAGGTTACCCTAATAAGATAGTGTTGTAAATGCTGGAATCTGTCTTAAAGTGGTAGTAAATCACTACTGGTAATTCTGAGTGTAAGAAAAGATAGAGTTTAATTATGCTAAATTTTGAAAAACACATATTCATAGGAAATGACTGTGACCTTAAATGATAATGTTTTAAGTGACTTGCTTGTACTGAATTATTTAACTGCAGGCACCTCTTTATAGCTTTTTACTTTCATTTTCCAGATTATATAAATGAGGAAATTGAGGCATTGAAAATTCTTTATTTTTGGGTGGAGGTGAGAGGAGGACCAGGAATAAAAACCAAGATCTCAAACTACGCATCTACCAGTAGCCCTGGAGCACTGAAGTGTATAGTATATGTCAGAAATGAGATGAAATAAATGGTAAGCAATCTGATTGCAGAAAGCATGAATTCAATGACTTTACTATGACACCTCTCCAGGCAGTCAAAATATTGCAAGAGAAAAAAAATATAGCAAGAGTAGTGACAATAGTAAATTCTGTTATTAGTTTATGAACTTTTCATTATTTTTCTCACTTGATATTTCCCTTCCACTGTAAGATATCTGAAATGCCCATGTGATGGCAGAAATTGTTCTACCTGATGTGAAATTTCAATGTTTCTTACTATTAATTCATTCTTAAATGGTCATTTCACATTTTATTCTCTACATAAAACTGAAAACTAGAGGCTCCTAAAATGGAACATGAGGATTTTCAGCTTAACTTCTACAAAACCAAGAATTTACTAACATAATAATAAACCCCAAGGCAACAGCTTTTGATGAAAAGCATGCTGTTTCAGGGTACCCCATATCTTCTCCATAAAATTTTGTTTAGTGAATGATTATTGTTTTAAGTAGATACCTTGTTTATCTTTTTTAAAATAAAGCATATTTTAAAGGTATTTTCCTGTGACCACATTTATTCATATAGTTGTGTTTAGTAGATCAAGACATGCTTTGATAACTTTAATATACCACTCTTCTCGATGTTAAAAGATAACACAGTCAGTACAGACTCTGGTTTTGAAAATCATATTTTTAAAGAGCAGGGAATGACAGTGAGCCCTGAGTAAAGATATGATGAGATAGTAAAATTTACTGTTTGGGACAGGAAAAAGTCAAAAAATTTGAAAACTAAGAATCAATCTCAATTTTGTAGATAAAGTAGCCTTATCAAGATCTTAGCCTATTAACCAGAGGGAATAAAATTTGAGCCTTCATTTTCACTCTATAGTTGATGTTCTTAAGTTGAGGTACTAAAAGTATAGTTCATATGCAGGGAGTTGTGAGTAATTATTTAAGGCTAAAGTGTGGGATGTGGTAAGTGAGGGGGTTGAGGTGGTGGTAAAATGAGTCAGAAGAGTTAGGCAGAGGCCAGATTGTGATGAATTTTGGAAGCAATAAGATATGCTTGGATTATATTCTTATCCCTTTCTTCTAATGCTGAGAGAGCCATTTGAATTTGTCCTCATGTTACTGATTTGATTTTCTCTAATGTCAGTTTTGGGTTTTCTGTATGTGGCTATTAATTTTTACTTTTGTTATTATTCTTCAAGTGAATTTTCTTTTTTTGTGAGATCAGCTTAATTTTCATAATAAATATCATCTCTTAGGCCTCTCTAGTCCTTTACAGAATTCATCTTTTAAAAAATTTTTTGGTACACCAAGTAAATGTTTTGCCCATATTTTTTATGTTTTGTGTAGGAAGACATTTTAGTGATATAGTTTTATTCCAAGTTTTGTGCTTTTCCCTTATGTTTCTGTTCTTTTATATGTGTAATAGATGTTCATATATTTTATATAATTATATTTCTGTGTATTTACCCCTAAGCCCTGGGACACCCAGATTATTATTGCATGGTTACACGTGTCTATATCTTTTCATTGTACACTTCAGCCTTGTAAAAATTTGCCCATTATTTGTAATCTGTTTGAAAATATTTATTGTTTTGAAACTTATATATGCATCATAAATATCTTTTTTCCCCTGTATATAACTTCAGGGTCTTTACCTTTTTGGAAGGATCAAAACAGTCTCAAGTTATTTTCTGTTCACTAGAAAGTTTATTGTTAGACAAATGTATCTACTTGTCAAAAATTTTCAGAAATACACTGCTGTCTTTTATAAATTTAATTTTATTTAATTATTATAATATAATTGATGTTTTTTACAATGGTGTTAATGTTTGTAGTTTTGATGCATTTATCTACCATGCTTCACCACTATCAAAATGTCCAGATGGCCACCAGTGTGTTTATATTACTTCCTATTCAACTTTTTGTTCCCTTCCCACCTACCCCATATTGCTTGGTATTTTCAATTCTGTAACTCAGTGCTAAGGGTTTGCTGACATTTGTTACTGTTTATTCTCTTTTTCAGTTTGTTTATTTCTCTATGTACCACAAATGAGTGAGATCATTTGGTACTTATCTTTCCCTCTGACTTATTTCAGTAGGCATGATACCTTTCAGTTCCATCCAAATTTCAGTAAATATTTTCTCTTTTGATTTCATCACATATATTTTATATTTATATTTCATCATACATGCACAACTTCTTTATCCATTCATCTTTTATAGAACTTGGGGTGTTTCCATATGCTCAATAAACTTCTTTCATTTGGAAATATTCTACAAAGAACCTGGAGAAGTCCTGTAGCAAGAAACTTATGATTATCACTTATCACTTATCTTCCCATTGTGCACCAATTTGCTCGAGCCGGTGCCAGTAATGTCTCCATTCATTGAGAATTAGGTCCATTATAGTTACTGTTTTTGGCATATCGAATACACCCGGGTAGCTTGCCAGGCTCTGCCATGGCTCTGGGCTTATCCCAGGAAGCCCAGTATTTTTTCTGTGTCAGACCATCAACCATCCAGGCCCAGGGGGAAGAGCTCTGGGTGTAGACAAGCCTGTCTCTTGTCTGCAACCTGCTGATGCAGTCGGGCACCATAGTCTTACCTGCAACACTTCAAGGGTCAGAAGATTTATGATTATTCTTTATAATAATCTATAATAAATACCTCTTAGTTCCAATAGTCTGTTACTTTCCTGCCCATCAACCCCTTTTAACTCTACTTTGATATTTTAATACACTGATAAAGTCTATTTAGGTTATTTTGTTATTCCTCTGTCTCAATACTTATGGAACAGTACTCTCACCTCTCATAACTTCTTTTCTTCACCTTTTTATTTTCTTTTTGTGTCATATACAGAGATGCTCAGGGGTTACTCCCTGGCTCTGAACTCAGGAATTATTCCTTGGAGGACCATATAGGATGCTAAGGATTGACCCTGGGTCTGCTGTAAGCAAGGCTAATGCTCTACCTGCTCTACTGTCACTTTATAGTTCTAATCATATTGCATAGTATTTAGCATTTTTTATGCTAAAGTGTAAAAATTTATAGTTAAATTTATGCCTTAAAATTGTATTTGAGTTTGAAAAATACGTAGTCATGTAAATACCACTATAAGCAAGCTATAAACAAATTCTGAATACTAAAATCTTCAGCTCCTAAATAAACGTGCAAATAAAAGCTCTGATTAAAGGGGAAATTTGTCGAACTTGTGGTAGAGCACTTGCTTTGTACAGGGTAGATTCAGTTTCAACCCCCAGCAATGCATGTGATTCCCCCCAAACCTGCCCTGCGTGCTGAGGAAAAGTCCTGAGCACAGGCAGATGTGGCCAAAAGAAACACAAATTGTCACAATTACAAAGTATGCCTCACACATTTGAAAGACATTCATGATTTTCTGAGAACTATAGACCCTATTTAGAGGCAGAGACCAAGAAACAGATCCAACATTATTGGGGTTTTTGGTTTTTTTTTTGCTCTTTTTTGGGAGCTAAACCTAGCAATGCTCAGGGGTATATCTGATTCAATGGTTGGGGTTGCTACTGGAGGTGCTTAGAGGACCACATAGTAATATCCATAGAATTATCTGTCTGGCACTTTCTTTATTCTCCTGTCCTACTCCTTTTACTCTTTTTATCCTTCTGCTTTAAGAACCATATCATTATTTTAGGCAGTGAAATGTTCAAAGATGTGTTTTTAATTAATCTATATCACTTGATCACTTGATCACTTGACATCCCGTTATTCATCGATTTGCTCCGAGCGGGTGCCAGTAACATTTTCATTTGACCCTATCAAGTGCCAGTGTAGCCCAATGGCATCTCGTTGCTTCAGGAATATGAAGAGACTCAAACCGTTCCTTCAGGGTCTTGACGAAGAAGTCTGACCATCTTATAGGTGGGCGGCCCTGTGATCTTTTGACATCCCCATGGGATCCAATGGTAACAGTTCTAGTCCAGCGGTCATCTCCAAATCGCATTATATGTCCAGCCCATCTGATTTTTGATGCCTTGACAAACGAAGAATTAATCTATATGAATTGATAAATTCAGAGATGTTTGTTCAAACATTCAGAGATGAACAAACATCTCTGAATGTAGCAGTTATGTGTACCTAGGTTGAGAAGTCAACATGATGAATGACCTAAAACCTGAGCTGTGCAGGAGGAAGAGTGCAGCATAGAATAAGTTCAAGAGAATCCAAGAAATAGCTAAAAGGACAAAGAACCTCCGGCTCCAGGCACATCTCTTTGACTCCACAGTATTGCCTGCATTAACATATGCCCTCAGAGACCTGGGCCCAATGAAAGCAGGGATGAGAACGCTATTCGGATCTCCCAAGGAGGAATTGAAAGAGCTATGCTTGGAATATCTCACCTCACTCAAGTGAGAGAAGGAATCCAGAGTTCCAGCCTCCGTCAACGTTCCAGAGTCAGGGATGCTATCCCATTTTCCAAGGCATCGCTGCACATGTAATGCGATTTGGCGATGATCGCTGGACTAGAGCCACTACTGACTGGATCCCACAGGACACCAAAAGATCAGGTGGCCGCCCACCTACAAGACACTGACGAAGGCTCTTGAGGCTCTTTGAGGCTCTTTGTATTCCCTGCATTGGGCTACATTGGCACGTGATAGGGTCAAATGGAAATATTACTGGCACCCGCTGAGCAAATTGATAAATAACGGATGTCAAGTGATCAAGAATTGAGAAATTAATATAAATGACTTCTCCCAATTTTCCCTCTTCTAGAGTTAAAAGACAATTTGTAATATTACTTTTGTTTGACCTGGTGTTTATGTGTGGGAAAGAGAGAGATACAGACAGGTAGAGACAGTGACAAAGAGAGCAGTCAATTGTAAAAATTATAGTAGGAAATGAGACGAACATTTTATATACTATGAGCTTTTGCCATGTTAACAGCTATCAACATATGGAAAAAATAGCAAGTACTTTTGAGATGTAAGACATCACATTTACTTTCCTTCAATTAGTGAGTGCTGTTTCTTTTACTGAATGGTTCGTTGAAGTGTGAGCTCTTCTATATATACCAGGAGTCTGATGAAGTTTTTATGATAAATATAAAAAGTGCTATACCACTTTGAAAGTAAACCATATATTTATTTCTGTTCATGAACTGTTCATGTCATCTTTACCATATTTACCCTACATAATTCTTTTCTTTAAGCTCAGTATAACATGCTTATTTTAATATAAGTTAGGTCATGTTTATAGGTTGCACTGCCTATGGTCCAGTGGTCTCTTTTGTAGTCTAAGGGGAACTTTATGAAAACCGAACTGTTTCAAGGAGACTAAGAATGTTAAAGTTCACCAAGAAATCAAGATGAGCTTTTGCAGAAACAAGAGGGAGTTAAAATTAGTATGAATTGATTTCCTACCCCTTTTCAGAAATTGTTCTCACATGTTGAGAGTCCCTTGGCCATTTATGTTGTGCTCTGTGTTAAGCCGGTGACATGACTATGCCAGAGGATGGCCAAGGTCAACTATGTGACCTATTTTTATTTTTTCTTAATAGGAAAAAGTTGTGATTCTTTTCTCGCCCCCTGGCAGAGTCTGTGTGTGTGGCTCTGCAGACTCTTTTCTGAGAACATTTCACATCTTTTCCTTTGATTAAGCTTGTTAGATTTCAGACCTCCTTGAACTTTAAACTTCTCATTTCTAGCTTTTCCGGTTAGATGTTCTATACCTAGTGATCTATTATTATACAGTATTATTAACTTATCTATCCTTTGGCAGCTTTATAATTGATTTCAGAAATACTATATATATTTAAAAATAATAGCTTGAGAGAAGCAGTGTTTTAAGCTAATTTATATTTAAAATAAGAAAATTTTATTGATCAGCATGTATTCTCTGAAACAAATAAACACCGTCATTATGTGGCCAATTAAAAATATTTAGTTACTATAAAATTACAAAGTGATTCATAATTGGTTTCAGATATACAATGTTTCAACATGATCCTTTCACCAGTGTCTACTTCCCTCCACCAATGACTCCCAACCCTACAAGCCCATTTACCTCCCATCCACCAGTTTGCATCTATAAGAGGCTCTTTATGAGGTTTCTTTTTTATCTTAATTTACCTTTAATAGTTTCTTGAATGCTGAAGCCAGTTTACAAGCGATTATTGTTGTTTACTGACTAAATCAGTGACTAATCAATAATTAGTTCATGAATCTACACATATGGATTATTAATGTATTAACATTTTTATAGTTATCACTATCACTATCACTCTCTTCCCGTTCATAATCTATTTGCTAGAGTGGGCACCAGTAATATCTCCATATGTCCTGTAGCATGCTAGTAGAACCCAAAGGCATCAGCTTGCTCCAGGAACATAAAGAGCCTCAAACCAGTATATTAGGTCATGGGAATGACCTAATATAAATGTTACTGGTATTTGGCATATCAAATACGACACGAGAAGCTTGCCAGCTTGCCGTGCAGGTGGCTTACTCTTGTAGTCACCTCTGAATAAAGCATTTGTTGATGAACCGTGTGGCCGCTAGCGGTCATGCGAGCCCGGCTGTGATAGTCTGGTCTGCTCTGCTGGGTGGAGTTGTGACGAGAGGGAAGTCCGGATGTGGAAGATGGCGGCCCCCATGGAGTCAGGGGTTGTCTGGCTTGTTGTGAGGCTCTGCTGGGGTGGCAGGCCAAGGCTAGAACCCGCCATGCCTCCCAGGAGGCTCATGAGCTGCTGGACACAGGGAGAGCAAGGAGCAGCTCTGCCCCATGTCTGAGAGTAGTTTCATTTCATAAAATGAAACTACTGCAAAGCAATTTGTAAAAAGTTGAGGTCATATAATAGTCTATTGAAAACTAGATATTTAAAATGAAGATGAAACTTTTTTTCCAAGACTTCAATTAACTAAATGTTCCAACTCACTTTGTGTGTTTGAATGAAACCTAGTGATGTCAGAATTGTATGCTAGAAAATGTTACTGTGATGCTTTCAACCAATCAAGATCACAGTATTAAATGATATGAAATACTGCTTAATCACATTCTGAATCCAAACACAGGAAAATATAAGGAAAAAATGAAATAACTTAAATGCAATTATGAATGCAAATTTTTTAAAAAGATGGAAAGTTCAGCTGCCAGAAATAAAGTCTGAAATAAACCAGACTAGTGAGTTTTTCCACAGTTGGATATCTCCCAGGGAAGGGTCTTAGGACCTAAGGTCAGGGTTATTATAACTTTCTGTATAGGTGATGATGGATAGTGTCTATTCAAATTGTATTATGACACTGAGCTAGACAGGATTGTTTTATGTAGGCACTTGGGAAAGGAAAAACCTGCTAGCTTGCCAGTAATGAAAAACTGACATTCTCTAGTGTCTTGAGCGGGAAAAGTCAAGAGCTAATATATATAGCCCCAGTCTACAATTTTGATAACCAGGGGCTTCAAAATCACACTGTCTGCAATACTTGTAGAACCATAAGTAAAGTCACTAAGAAAAACATAAAGCAATTGCTGAAGATAAAATTTCTCAAGAAGTAGAAATTATTAAACAACCTGAAGAGATAAGTATGAGTAGGTTGAAAACGTAAGAGAAACAGTAAAAAGAAAATATAAACTCAGAATAATAAAATAATGAGTAATCTTTCCCACTTAAGAAACAAAGTTTAATTTACATATAATGAATTTCACCATTTTTATGCAGTTCTGTACAATTTGGTAAATACATACAATTGTGCAATAATTATCTCTAACATCAAGATATTAAACAATCTCATTGTTCCCAAATATTTTCTTTGTGCCCCTTGGGCACTGATAGTGAGCTGTTTTTTTTTATCATGTTGCTTTGCTTTTTCAGAATGTATATAATAGAGCTTCAGAGAGACAAAAGGAAAACTACTAAATTATCTTTGATAGTAATATAAACTTGACACCAAGATCAGGTAAGAGCAATGTAGAAACATTAGGTAAGATATTAATTACACTTAAGAAAATGTATCCCTGGGGCCGGAGCTATAGCCCAGCAGGTAGGGGCGTTTGCCTTGCACGCGCCAGCCTGTGCCGGCCTGGGTTCGATCCCTGGCATCCCATTTGGTCCCTCGAGCACCGCCAGGAGTGATTCCTGAGTGCTGAGCCAGGAGAAACCCTGAGTATTGCCGGGTGTGACCCAAAAAAGAAAAAAAAAATGTATCCCAGAGCCACATCAGAGCCTGGCAAACTACCCATGGTGTATTCAATATGTCAAAACCAGTAACAGTAATGGCCCCCATTCCCAATGAATGGAGATGTTACTGGTGCCTGCTGGAGCAAATCCATGAACAATGGGAAGACAAGTAATACAAGTGAAGAAAATGTATATTTAAGTTGTGAATACAATGTTGCAAATCAAATCGGGAAACTTAAGAATTGAAAAATAATGGCATATTCAAGGAATCTGATAAACGATCTAACATATTTATTAATGTGACACTTTTATAAAAATATGATGTTTTCAATAGATAAAGCTGGGGTATCTACTCATAAAAAGAAGGTAAGGTAATTAAAATAAGAGGCATCTTCTTTAAATTCAGAAGTAGTGTCTAAAACCTAAAACAAGACAAGATGCCTTCCATATTTCTTACCTTCTTGTGCAGCAATATATCACTGATTTTTTTATAAACAAAAACTTTAGTACTATAAGTAGCTTTCATTTTTAAAAGGCAATTGTTTTTGAACTGTTTTCACAGCATTTCTAATCATTGAACTGAATACATCGATATTAATCCCTAGGACATGAGATCCTTCCCCTCAAGGTGTTGCAGGTGTGACTGCGGTGCCCGGCTGCATCGGCAGGTGGCAGACAGGAGACAGGCTTGTCTACACCCAGACTCTGCCCCATGGGCCTTGGATGGTTGATGGTCTGACATAGAAAAAAGACTTGACCCCTTGGGATGAATTCAGAGCCACGAAAGAACCTGGCAAGCTACTCATGGTGTATTTAATATGCCAAAACAGTAACAATAATGGACTTCATTCCCAATGAATGGAGACGTTACTTGTGCCCCTCAAGCAAATCGATGAGCAGTGGGAAGACAAGAGACAAATGACAAGGACATGCAGATGGGGCAACATCCTAAAAATAGCTGAGCAACCAAATGCAAAGAACTGATTCTTCAACCATTAAATTAATTGTGATGACCATTTGGGAAAAGGGCGATAACATCCAGGTTGGTTGTAAACAGGTAAATATATATTCTCATTAGCCAAAAATTTCTTCTTTAAATAAGTGTCCAGCTCTTCTCCTCAGTTTTCGATTACGTTGACTAGTCAAACCTTTTTTGGAAACAATATGGACACTCTCTCAATAATCTAAGACTTGAACTTCCATACAACCTTAAAATTCTACTCCTTAGTTTCTATCTGAAGAAATCAAAAATATTATTTCAAAAAGATATGTATACCCCTAGGTTCGTTGCAGTACTACTCATAGTAATCTAAGATCTGGAAGCAAATCAAGTGTCCAAAAATGCGTTATTGGATAAACAGATCGTGGTATAGATACACAGTCGGCTCTTAGAAAAAGAGATCACTTGATCACTTGAATCCCGTTATTCATCGATTGCTCAAGCAGGCGCCAGTAACATTTCCATTGGACCCTATCACGTGCCAATGTAGCCCAATGGCATCTGGTTGATTCAGGAATATGAAGAGCCTCAAACCGTTCCTTCAGGGTCTTTACAAGGAAGTCTGACAATCTTGTAGGTGGGCGGCCACGTGACCTTTTGACATCCCATGGGACCCAGTAGGTAACGGCTCTAGTCCAGCGGTTGTCTCCAAATCGAATTACATGCCCAGCCCATCTGATTTTCGATGCCTTGGCAAATGAGACAGCGTCCCTGATTCTGGAATAGTGACGGAGGTCAGAACACCGGATTCCTTCTCTCACTTGAGTGAGGTGTGATATTCCAAGCATAGCTCTTTCGATTCCTCTCTGGGGAGACCTGAATAGCATTCTCATCCTGCTTTCCTAGGGCCCAGGTCTCTGAGGCATATGGTAATGCAGGGAGAATGGTGGAATCAAAGAGATGTACTCGGAGCAGGAGGTTCTTTGTCCTTTTAGCTATTTTTCGATGCCTTTGAAGTCATTCCATGCCGCTCTCTTCCTCCTGCGCAGCTCAGGTTTTAGGTCGTTCATCAAGTTGATTTCTCGACTTAGGTACACATAACTGCTGCATTCAGAGATGTTTGTTCCATTGAGAGTGAATGGGGCCTCAGGAACTAGTTCATTCTTCATGAACATTGTTTTCTTTAGATTCAGCTGTAGACCTATCTTTCCACATTCTCGGTCAAAGTCAGCCAGCATTTGTGCCGCTTGGCTAATGTTTGGTGTTATTAGAACCATGTCATCAGCAAAGTGGAGGTGGTGTAGTTGCCGACCATCTATCTTCACTCCCATTCCTTCCCCATTCTAATTGTCGCATGATGTTCTTGAGGGTGGCACTGAAGAGTTTTGGTGAAATGGTATCACCCTGTCGACCCCCTTTTCACATTAATGATCACTTCTTTGTAGAAAGGTGAGATCCTGGTGGTGAATCCTTAATACAGCTCACGAAGGATCTTGATGTATTGGGTTTGAACACCCTGTTTGGCTAGGGCTTCGATGACTGCTTCAGTCTCCACATAATCAAAGGCTTTCTGTAAATCAATGAACGTGAGACAAGAAATCACGGCCGGCGATTTATCTTCAAATTACCATAAATATTCTACCCACCCCTCTGAGAGAGCCCCACAAAGTAATGAGAATATAGCGCCAGCATGGAAGAGCCTGGCAAGCTGTCCGATGAGTGTTCGATATGCCAAATCCAGTAGCAGAAAAAAAGAGATAATATGTTATTTGCTGCTATGTGATGGAACTAAAGGGCATCATGCTAAGTGAATTTAGTCAAAAGAGGGAAATATACAGAATGATGGCTCGTGCAAGGTAAAAATAAGCATGGTCAGGAAACAATAAATGGCTAATGGCATCGCAGCTGGAGATTTGGTTCAAAGAACTGAGTTTACCAGTGAGTGAAGAGGTTAGTGGAGGGACAGAACTTTGGGAGGTTGGTGGAGGGAAGTGGGTACTCTTTTAGGTGTGGTATGGGAATGACATAAGTATGAAACTAACATGAATAGTATTGAGCATCAGAGGACCCCAAAAATAATTTTTGTCAGTGTTGGGTATCAAACTTAGGTGTATCACATGGAAGGCAAGCTACCATCAAGCCATATCTTCAGTCCCGTGCTTTGCTGCCTTTAAAATGGATTCTTTTAATTGTATTGTCCACCTCATTCATAGTGATAAGTAGAAAATCTGTTGAATTTTAAATATTTGTTTTCCATATATCCCTTTGGATGTTTTAATATTTTAAATAATCTTTCATAATTTTAATATTTTAGTATTTAGGTGTTAAATAAATTTTACTAAACATTAAAATTTTTAATATTTTAGTATTAAAACATATATATGTTTTAATATATAAAACATAATAATATTTGAACATGTTTTTAATATTTAGTATGTTTTAAGTTATTTTTAATATGTATTTTCAATATGGTAATGTTAGCTAAAATTATATTCTTCTCTTCAAAATGCATATCACATTATTTTCTGTATCTTAATAGATTACCTGTATCTTTAAGTACAGTATTAAACAATGTCCTCTACCATCTGCTTTTCTATAAATAAGTGATTTAATTCAGAGTATCATTAATGAGGCAAATTGTGTTTAGAAAGTCTTTACTATGTTATAAAATTCCCTCCTTTTCTTAGTTTAATATTCATTTACTAATTTTTTTGCTTTTTAAAATTTTATTTTTGTCTTTTGTCCACAAACATTTGTTTCCAGAACTTAAGCCTAGGTCTCAGTTCTTGGATCACTCTTGGCCCAGTTCAGATGAACATATGTGTTGTAGTTGATTGATTCCTGATCAGTAGTAGATAAGGCAAGCACCCTACCTGCACTACTATAGTTCTGTCCCCATAAGTATTGTTTCAAATTTTCAAAAATGCTTGGTATAGGTAGTCATTAATTTAATGACTTGAAGCAGTGAAGACAATAGCATCATTTTCAATTTCCTCCTTTCCTAATAGAGATATATTGATATGTTCAAGACTATGAATAATACTAGAAATGACCTACTTGTTTAGTGAGTAGTTTTTAGTTACTATACTTAATATTAAGCAAGTATTTAATTTAGAAGGTGCCTCCCCCTCCGTTTATAATGACTCATGGATTTGCACTGCTGTTTAATCTTTATATTGAGATATCATATAAAGTTCTTGCTATTTTCAAGTTATTTCCAAAGTAACCTAGAAAGTTATCCTTGCTATATCAATATGGAATGATTATATTCATTTCCAGTTTCAATATTAAACTCTAAAAATTCCCATTAGATAATAATACATGTTACCTATGGTGCTGTAAGAGTTAAAGAGCAATTGTCACAGGACAATATGAACAATATGAATAATACTTATTATGCAGCCCTTAAAAAGAGAGTTTTCCAGTCACTATAAAGTGTTAAGCCAGTGGTCTTTTCTGTACTTTTTTTATTAAACTAACTAAACAAGGAAAAAGACTTCTAAAGTGGTGGCAACCTGAGTAAGCAAATAAAAATCTAAACTTGTAAGTTATGAATAAAAAGGCTAAGACAAACCAATTACACATATCTGACTAGGTGTTAAACTATAGTAATCAAATAATCTTCTGCACTTTTTGTCTTCTTTCCCCTAGTTTCTTGAAGTCCAATACTCTTAACCATTTCCCATTTTTCTATGCTCAGTTAGAATTGATATTTTTGGGGAGGGTTCATACCCGGCAATGCTCAGGCTCTGCACTCCAGGAAAGCATCTGGCAGATGTAATATGGTCAAAAATTTTGAGATGGAAAAATTAGTCTGGATTATCCAGCTTGATGCAGACTAACCAAATGAAACCTTACTAAAAGATAAACTATCCTGGGGGTAGTTAGAGGAAAACATGAATATAAAAGAAGATCTACCAACTACCAACATATAATGTATGTATTATATATTGCATATATTATATGCTACATATAATGCAGCATATAATATATGCTGATACACACACACACGGCATAGCCTGGCAAGCTACCCGTGTGGTATTTGATATCCCAAAAACCAGTAACAATTATAGACCTCATTCCCATACCTGAAGGAATGGTTTGAGGCTCTTTGTGTTCCTGGTGTGAGTGATGTCCTTCTGCTACACTAGCATTCAATGAGAAGTATGAAGATGTTACTGGTGCCTGCTTGAGCAAATGAATAAACAATGGGAAGACAAGTGATACAAGTGATACATGTATATATATATATACATATATATATATATTTATACTAACAAACAATATTTTTAATGCATATAATGTACTTAAAAATACAAGAAAGGGTTCATAGGCCCAGACATATAATTTTTAGTGGCTTAAGCCATAAATTTTATGACAGCAATAGAAAACTAATAAAGTATATTAAAAATTTTGCTGATCATTTTCTTAAAAGATTAAAATAAACATTACAAGGTACTACACTTCATTATTTTCCTGGATTTATCCTTGTTCCTACAAAGTGTATTGTTAGCCTAATTTGGCTTAGGTGAAGATCTAAAATATTTTGTTCGAAGGCAGTCAACATATAAATATTTCAAGGAAACTATTAAAGGGACTGACATTTGAGTATGTGATTAAATGGAGTACATGCAGCTCCAGAAATTCAAATAATTTTGAGAAAATCTCAAACTTCAGTTAGTATATTAATCTGCTATCCCATAATCTGTAAAAATCATGCAGCATACTGTAATGTGTCAAGAATTTTTTTAAATCCTATTTATGAGCGTAAGTTCACATACGATGCATCTTCCTTTGTGTATTATATAATGATGCTAAAATGTGAGGTCATTTAAGGATTTGCCAAACATGGAAAAAAGAAATGTACTTGCAGTTTTTACATTAGGACACAATTATGCTTTGGAAAAGCACTATGCCTAAATACATCTTGAAAAATATGCTTTTGAGAGGGAATGAATAGCACACAAATTCCAATTCCTTTTAAGTAATCTTGAAAAATGGACTGCAGACATGAGTTGAGCTTTAATAAAGTGCTAATTAGGAGTGCATGCCACAATTTGAATGGTAACTGTAAGAAATGAACAAAAATCTCAGCAGTAGAGAAATGGTATGTGGCTTCTGGGTACAAGTTGTGACAGCTAGGTGCTGGTCCTTTGATGGCATGAATCTAAAACTTCTAATGCTGACAGGAAATTTGAGAGCATCTATTTAAACTTTCAATTTGCACATGAAGCAACAGGGTTTAGGGTAGGTAAGTGACTTGTTCAAAATCACTTAGCAAACAAGTCAGCTGACTGGTGAGTTTGTTTGTGACCCCAGGCCACCTTCCATTCCCTCTCATTCATTTCCAGTCTTCTTTTTTTTTTTGTGAAACTTCATAGCACATGAATTTTAGGAATGACAAACATCTCTGAATGCAGCAGTTATGTATACCTAGGTCGAGAACTCAACATGATGAATGACCGAAAACTTGAGCTGCACAGGAGGAAGAGAGCAGCATGGAATGCCTTCAAGAGCATCAAAGACATAGCTAAAAGAACAAAGAACCTCTGACTCTGGGCACATCTATTCCACTCCACCGGTCTCCCTGCATTAACATACGCCTTAGAGACCTAGGCCCTATGAAAGTAGGATGAGAATGCTATTCGGGTCTCCCAAAGAGGATCAAAAGAGCTGTGCTTGGAATATCATGCCTCACTCAAGTGAGAGAAGGAATCCGGAGTTCCAACCTCGGCGATTGAGAGTCAGATCGCTGTCTCATTTGCCAAGGCGTTGAAAATCAGATGGGCTGGACAAGTAATTCGATTTGGAGATAACCGCTGGAATAGAGCCCTTATGGACTAGATCCCATGGGACATCAAAAGATCACGTGGCCTCCCACCTACAAGATGGTCAGACTTCTTCATCAAGACCCTGAAGGAATGGTTTGAGGCTCTTCATATTCCTGGAACAAGTAGATGCCATTGGGCTACACTGTCATGTGATAGGATAAAATGGAAACATTAATGGTGCCTGCTCGAGCAAATCGATGAATAACGGGATGTCAAGTGATCAAGTAATCAAGTGATCAAGTGATCAAATGAATCTTTTGTTTGCTTTCTTCTCCAGTGGAAAAAAAAACGGTGACCAAGATACAAAGACAATCCACAGAGTGGGAAAGGATATTCACCCAATACCCATCTGACAAGGGGTTAATATCCAGGATATATCAGGCACTGGTAGCACTCCACAAGAAGAAAACAGCCAACCCCATCAAGAAATGGGGAGAAGAAATGAACAGAAGCTTCCAAAAAAGAAGAAATTCGAATGGCCAAAACGCATATGAAAAGTGTTCTTCATCTTTAATCATCAGGGAGATGCAAATCAAAACAACAATGAGGTACCATCTCACACCACAGAGACTGGCACACATCCAAAACAGCAAGAACAACCAGTGCTGGCGTGGATGTGGGGGGAAAAAGGGACTCTGATCCACTGTTGGTGGGAGTGCCTACTGGTCCAGCCCTTTTGGAAAACAATATGGGCATTCCTCCAAAAACTAGATATTGAGCTCCCATTTGATCCAGCAATAGCACTCCTGGGAATATACCCCGAGACCGAAAAACACATAGCAGAAACACTATCTGTACTTCTTTATTTATCTCTGCGCTATTCACTATAGCTAGAATCTGGAAACAACCTAAATGCCCGAGAACAGAGGACTGGCTAAAGAAACTGTGGTTCATCTACACTATGGAATACTATGCGGCTGTCAGAAAAGATGAAATTATGAAATTTACCTGCAAATGGATGGACATGGAGACTATCATGCTGAGTGAAATTAGTCAGAAGGAAAAGGACAGATATAGAATGACTGCATTCATTAATACAATATAAATAGATACCAGTGTTTTACTAAATGTGGGAAATGGTAATGGCAGATTAAAACTCACCATTGAATATACACAAAGAGACTTAAGTGATAAACTCTAAATACCTGCAGGGCTAGCCACAATGTGTAAAATAAGAGGGAGAGAGATGAAGAGACAGAGAGAGAGACAGAGAGAGAAAAGAGAGGAAACTGCAGTACCTGCTATTAAGGCAGCATGGGGTGGGCGGGAGGGGGGGGTGGGTACATTGGTGGTGGAAATGGGGCACTGGTGGAGCGATGGGTGCTGGTATACTGTATTACCAAGAACCAATTATGAACACCTTTGTAATTGTATGTTTCACTGTGGTATAATAAAAAATTTAAAAAAAAAAACAAAAAACAAACAAAAAAAAAAGAAATAGCTTGGGAAAAAAGAATGACAGTGAAATAATAAAAAAAAAGTTTAGGAATTCCACCTTCCTTTTTTTTTCATATCTTCACAGTTTTTTTTTTAACATTGTGACTAATAGAATTATCAGATATTTAAGTAAGATCGGCAACAAGCTGATCAGAGGAAGAAAGAGGCAAAAAGGTGGTCATGCTGGACACTGGGTCAGGGTTATATGATCTCTTGCTAGTAGTTTATATTTCTGCATTTGAAAGGGAAAATTTTTTTTAAATTTGTGAATATGTTTTATTTTATTTTATATTATTTTATTTTTCAGTCCCTTTCTCCCGCATCCACGCCAGCACTGTTTGTTCTTTCTCTTTTTTTAAGTATTTTATTATACCACGGTGAGATATACAATTACAAAGATATACAATTACAAAGTTCATATTTGGGTTTTGGTCATACGGTGTTCCATCACCCATCCCTCCACTAGTGTCCATCTCCCACCACCAACGTCCCCGGCTCCCTCCCCCCCCCCAGCCTACCTCCATGGCAGGTTCTTTATTTCTGAAAGAGAAATTATTAGTCACTACAGTAAGATCTCTTTCCTTAACTATAGAATGAGCAGAGTGACTAGCTAATCTCTGAGATTTTTTTCAGGGTCAGCAGCCAATGTGTCAATATAAGTGTATATGTATTCAACCTCTTGGGATTTTTATTAGAAGACATATATATATATATATCTATATATATATATATATAATTCTATATATATATATATAAAATTTTTGATTAAGCCTCTGTCACTGCTATCAACATGTAACTTGAAACATCAAGACTTCTTTCCAGCTAGAGATAAGGTTATCATTGATGATCAGTTTACTGCTGATTTTGTATTACTGTCAACTACTAATCAGCATAAAGGGTAGAGATTGAAGAAGGGAGCAAATCGAGATGTCTCTAAACAGGTTAAAAATAAAAACCCAGTTTTAGGGGATCAGCACAGCATGACAGTTAAGAGCATGCATCTTTTTTAGAGTCAAAACCCAACTATACATGCACTTGTTTTATGACCTTGGTAAGACTGATAAGGTCTAACTCAATCTGACCCCTGACTATTTCGATACTTAATGTAACTTTCTTTATTCCCCCTGCTCAAGTAACTTCAACCACAAAGTGCTGCTCAATGTGTGTGAGGCTAAGCAAGCTCACACCTCAATATCTTTACGCATGGTCCTCCACTTATCTGCATGAAACATTTCTCTTTGAAATGTTCCTCAAATGTTACTTTTTAGAGAAAAATGTCCATAATATGAAAGGAAAAATATTGAAACTCAATTCTGTTGTTACTCTGCCCTGTGTTTCTTTAAAATCACTCCTGATGTTTTTTTGACTTTTTATTACCGTCTTTCATCTATTCAGTAAGTAAGCTTTGGGATCTTTTTCTTATGTTACAAAAAATTACCTCCTCCTTTAGCTCAGAAAGTTCCCTGTCACAGAATAACTATGCAATATGCATTTGTTGAGTAAATGCAAACTACTACTCAACAGGAAGTGCAGTGTCAAAGTGGCTACCTGCCATACCTTTGGAGGAGAAAGATACTACATGTCATACCTTTGGAGGAGAAAGATGCTATATGCCAAACCTTTGGAGGAGGAAAAACTGCTGCTGCTGATGTTGTACATGATCCTAATTATGTTGCAATTGTTACAAACTGATCTTCAGTTTGTTACAATTGTTTTCAATCTCTGTATATTTCATTTGCAAAAAATTATTTTAAGAGATTGTAGCTGGGATCCTGGTCTAAAATAGACTATCATCCTATGCACATTTAATCTGCACTTAATTTTATTTCTTCCACTTCATTCTACTTTGCCTATAATCATAAATGAAAATGAACCAGCAGAAGGGATACAGCACATATCTGCTCTGCATCCATGCAAGAGTTCACTGTTCCATAACACTATGAGCTCTCACTAATGGCCAAGGATAGAAACCTAGGAAAACACTTTTATAGGAATTAATTGAAATGATACAATTTTTTAATGTAGCTAATGTGAATGTGAATGAAAATGCAACTAGATAAAAATCTGTGTAAGTGAATTCACCAGACCATTCATGTGGCCACAATTCCTCAAGCCTCACTAACTTGAAATGTTTTCTGTATCTGACTAGCTTCATTTATGTCTCTGCAGCCTCTTAGTTGACTTGAGAGAACTGTAGTAGGAGATAAGACCCACGGCGTGGCAGGCAGGCAATGCTGGAGATAAGACATGAGCATAACATATGATAAACTTCATATAGGAAGATGCAAAAATTCATATCTACACTTTTGGTAAAGTGAAATTATAGACAAAATATTAAGAGAGATACCTTTTATTCAAGGGCATAGAAACTTGTTAAAAAGTGGAACACAACTTTGCCAAACACAGGTGCTCACACATCACACACACACACACACACATACACACATTCATCACCCCAGGACCCAGATGATCAATGTCCAGGTTAGGTCTTCCACCTGTTAAAGTCACATGTGAGTTTTAATACCTCCCCACAACACCCGCCTCCCCCACCCCAAAGCTGTCTCCTATCGCATGCTCTTCAGAATAGGATGAACACATCCACTGAAAATCATGAGTTTTTTGCATCCTAACTGAAACAGAATTAAAGGGGAAATGGGAATTCAGCGCTGCCAGCTACAGTATCTCTCCTATCAGTTCACCAGTAAGGCCTGGTAGGGACCTGCCGAGCCTCTGGATAAATTGTATTTTCCAAGGGTTAATTAAGCTGTCTTGAGCTTCTGCATGAAGAGGAACAAACTGGCACTTGCAGCGCTTTCTGAAACCTGCTGTCGACATTACAGTCCCTGCTGCTTTTAGCTGTATCGATCCGATGCCTGACCTGTGAAATCCTTGATGGCTGCTAACACTAGAAGCTTACTGGAGCTTTCCAAGGGAGCTTCGGGACAGCTTGTGTAGTCAGGTACAATTACCTATCCCTCCAGGAGAGCCAATTAGTTCACAAAGAGCTGGAGCAGAACAAATGTTTTGTATGTGATTTAGAATCCTAAAAAGAAAGGAGAAAAATGGAAAAAAAAGGGCTTTGTTCTGCCTGATTCTTTTGTTCCTAATTTTATGATTATTGTTCAATTCACAGTGGTTCTCACATTTCCTCACATGTTACTGAAAGAATGATAAGAACATGATAAACCAGATTTATAGCCTTTTCCTTTAACTACGAAAATTCCCTCTGCCATTTAAGATCCCATTTCTGGATTAATTGTATGATCTCAAGGGTAGGAAGCTCAAGTTTGTTCTACAGTTTATATTTGAGCAAACTTTTCTCTAAAGTGAACAATAAATTTGAATCATAATGGACTGTTCTTAAAAGAAAGAATAGATGGTAACTATTTCTGAAAGTTGGCTTTGCAGGTATGGTGTTAGACTATGATAAGCTTAGAAGAAACTGTCTTATGCATGCCTAGACATATATCAACATTAACATGACTACTTCTCAAATTAAAACTGAGTGTTATAAGCTATCAACTAATAAAGAATACTGTCATTTGACCAAAAAGATAGTGCATTTTATGACTGAAACCCATATGTGAACAGCCTTGTAACTGTATATTTCACAGTGATTCAGTTAAAAAAACAGGGTCAGAGTGATAATACAGTGTGTAGAGTGCTTGCCTTGCACATATAATCTAGGTTTGATCTCCAGCAAGCCGTATTATCCCAACAGGTGTGACCCTTGAGTACAGAGCCAAGAGAAGCTCTGAGCACAGCCATGTGTGACCCAAAATCAAAACATAAGTGTGGTCTCTTAAAAAAAAAAGAGGGTAGATTTGATCTACATCTGAAAGTCCTGAACCCAACTACTTTTGCAGCAAATTTTATCGAAACATTTATACCCCTTTCCCCATTTCTTTTGGAATCCATGAAATTCAATGTTAAGGTAGCTACATGATGTGATTTATCCATTAATTATATTTTTAAAATTTTTGTTTCTTAATTATAAAAGAAACTAATTGGTTCTTAAGAACTGAAGTTGGATTTAATATATATTGATATATGCATCAAAATGAGAAAAAATGAGTTATTGGTTTTATATTATTTAATAAAATTTTATATTATTTCAATAATGTAGACAGTTTTTAAAATGTGGTTAAAATTATTTTTTAATAAAATATGTGTGTTTGATATCAATGATATGGAGTTGGACCAGAAATGTAAAAAAAGGTATCATATATTTGACAGAAGTCTTTGTTCCCAGCTGAGAACATAATATAAACATTCTGTTCCTGGTTTTGCTTTGTATTTGTTTGTTTGTTGATTTTCCTGTGGTGACAGTTATAGAAACCAGGGCCTCACTTATGCAAAGCGAGTGCTTTACTGCTGAGTTTCATCACTGATCCACTTTCCTGAAATGAAGAAAAATAACACTGACAAAAAATATTTTATTATATTTTAGAAATAAGGAATCTAAGGCAATATCAATTGACTAAACTATGGTAAAAAGCAGAAAAACAGCAGCAACAGAGTTTGAAACCTAACAGTTGTTTCTTCCTTAACTGCACTTAGTTAAACTTGATTTTATTAATTTGTGATAATCATACAAAGAGAAGTAAGGACCTGTTCCCTTCATGATACAGCTGCTTCTGGAAAGGTAGAGGGCAGTAGCCTGGGTGTTTGACAGTATCTAAGTTGGTATCAATGACATTATTCTCCTTCAAATGCTTTTCCCTCTCTTATAATGTCAAAGTGTTCAGGGCACTCTACTAGGGTTTCAGAAAGTCATTGGTCAGAGTATAGTAACAGGTTGTGTATGCATTGGCATACACAATTTTATAAGTCAAATGAGTGTTTCTGCATGATTCAGGAAGAAATTCTCTGTTTCAATTGGTAGGACACTACAGATGATTCTTTCCATTAATGGTAGAACTTAGTTCTAGGAAAATTTTAAAATGAATCACTGTCTTCACTGTCTCGGCGGGGCACCAGTAACATCTCCATATGTCCTGTTTCATGCTAGTAGAGCCCAAGGGCACCTGCTTGCTCCAGGAACATAAAGAGCCTCAAACCATTCCATCAGGTCATGGGAATGAGGTCTACAATTGTTACTGGTATTTGGCATATCAAATACGACACGGGTAGCTTGCCAGGCTCTGCCGTGCAGGTAGCATACTCTTGTAGTCATCTCTAAATCCAGCATTTATTGATAAATCGCATGGTTGCAAGAGGCCGCTCCAGCCGGGCTGTGAAATGCTATGATCTGCTTTGTAACTTGATCATTAAGCACAATCTTATTTTACACTGGTAATCTGTACATATTTCTATTAATGCTCTAAAAAAGCATTAGGTAGTTCATCGAAATTATTTATATTTGTTGGAAATACAATCTAAAGATCATGTCAGTTGTGTATAATAATAAAATATGAAACTTAGTTATTAGCATGCTACTTATACATTTCTTATTTATTTTCAAAAGGACTTTTACAAGACTAAATAGTTGAGCTACACTCAACTGTGTTCAGGAATTATTCCTGATCTGTGCTTGGGGTCATTCCTTCAGATACTTGGAGATCATATTTGATGTCAGATCAAATCCAAGTCAGCCTTGTGCGAGCAAGTGCCTCACCATCACTACTATCTCTTCCACTAAAGGAAAACAATTTTCAAAACACCAATGAAAATTATACAGAGAATTTTACTTTTAAGTTTTTGAAGAAAACAGTGAGAGTTTAGTTGGCTTTTAGGGGTTTAATCACACCACGTATATATTTATCCTAGTTAAGAGAAAGTATAATAAAAAATCTGTCATTTATTTATATGGATTAAAGACCATAAATAGGACTGAAAATTTTTCTGTCTCTTCTCATTTTTATTTAAGTCTTCTACTTAAAGTGATGATAGCTTTTTAAGGTTTCAACTTGAAAGCTTTCTGTCTAACAGATAAAGTACAGGATGATATAATTTTCTAAATCGTAAAAGATCTTACAGCTACATGCTGAAGATTCAAAACACAAACAAAATCACAAGCATTTTTATGTTTGAAATAGTGTTTTTAACATATAAAACAGTAGCAAATATTTTAACTGTATTTTTTAAATATAGGGGATTAATAAGTTGGAAAATCACTTTCTGAAAGCTTCATTACTAAAGTATTCAAATATTCTTCTCAATGTAAAATACTGCTGATATTTATCAGATGTCCGATTTCTTCTCTTCAACAAGTATAGAGAGTCTATGATTTTACCTTGCCATAAGTACAACTAAGTGTAATTCTTCATAAAAAGGCCTCAAGGAGGAGAAAGAATAGAGTCTCAAAACTTGACCGATATAAGTGTTCAAATGAATAGTACTAGACTAAAGGTAGAAAAGGATAGGGGGAGTACCTATTCATATCTGAATGCTCCCTACTTCATGGTCCATTGGAACATCCTGGAAGGAGTCTTAGTGGAAAATAAATGAGCACGCTTCTTAACAAACAATGCCATTAATGCTGCAAGATGCTCAGTCTTTTAAAAATTTTATTGTTATGTACTGAACGACATCTATTAATAATGGCAAAAATATGACATTCTTAGTAGATAGTAATGGATGTTAGGATCAGGTCCTTCCCAGGATCTTTCACCTTGATACACTGCATACAGTTCTAGGCAGGTTCTATCCCTGGCCCATCATCCCAGTGAGCATAGTAAGAAGCCAGAGGAACCCCCACACCATGAGGTCAGTCATTTTCAACATCCAGACTCTACAGCTCCTCAGAGCTCCACCCAAGAGAAAACCTGATCTTTCCCCCATTGAGTTTTATCAGTAAATGCTCCAGATCAGAGCCTTCTACTGAGAGTATACCACCTACAGGGCAGAGCCTGGCAAGCTATCCATGTTTTATTTGATATGCCAAAATCCAGTAACGATTATGGACCTCCTTCCCATGACCTGAGGAATGATTTGAGGCTCTTCCTGTTCCTGGAGCAAGCAGATGCCCTTGGGCTACACTTGCTTGCAACAGGACATATGGAGATGTTACTGGTGCCCGCTCGAGCAAATCGATTGAACAACAGGAAGACAAGTGACAAGTGACAAGTTTATGTCTATATTAATCCAGATTCATTTTTTCTTCATCTTTGACCCTTTCTTACAAGATCTAATAAAACACTTCTCAAGAGTAAAAAACTCACTGAAAGGATATCTCTCCTTGTAACCTAATAGCATTTGCTTTTGACGTCTAACTCTTTTTCTATGTTCTTAATTATTTTGTTGCTGATGTAAAGAGCACAATCAGGATCCACATATAAAAACTTGTAATAATAATAACATTTTCATTACAGTTCAAAATTTAACCAGTCATTTATATAAGTCCATTTTGTGTAAGCCTTTTGTATAAGGCTAGGCACTATGTTGACACATTTCTTATTTCTCAAGGCTTTCAGACAAATGGCAAAATTATTTAATTAAAATTGTATTAAGTACCTAAAAAGTAAAAAAATACACCTGTGTGAGAGTGTATAGTGGGGTTGTGCTAGTATAAGAGTAAAGGAATTTTGACTCTTGAATAATCAATGAATATTTTATAAGAAAATAATATTTGAGTTATAAACTGAGGATAAATGGGTATTGTTTGTAGGGTAATCAAAGGAGTATAATGGCAGTTAGAAGACCCTTGATACTATCTGGAGGTCTTGATCCTATCTGGAAAGGTAAATGTTTGTAAAATGGAAGGATCCAGCAACGTTGAGCAAACTGAACTAAAGGGAGAGAGGTCAGGGATGAAACCTGGGTAGAAGATAGAACATAGGTGATTAAGATTATGGGTTATGTTGTGTGTTGGTCTCCGTTATTCACTATTTATTGACTTTTTATGTAATCTGCCATGTTCTTGATTTCTGTCATTTCTCACTGTAATAGATTTTTTTTTCATTTTGACTCTTATACTCTTGGTAGTAGTATCAGAGTAGTAGTAAAAAAAAACAGTAACAATTATAGACCTCATTCCCATGACCTGAGAATGGTTTGAGGCGCTTCGTGTTCCTGGAGCAAGCAGATGCCCTTGAGCTACATGAGCTACACGAGCATGTGAAAGGGCATATGGTTATTGGTGCGGCTCGAGCAAATAGATGAACAACAGGAAGACAAGTGATACAAGTGAAATGATTCGACTTTTAAACTTTCTTTTATTTTGCTGACTCCCTTTGCTATGTTTCCTCTGAACTCATTGAACATACTCATCAGAGTGTCACTAAAGACATTGCCTGAGGATTTACTGTTTATATGTCCAAGGAGGTCAGGTGTGGCTGCTGGGTCTACCTGTAAGGAAGAGCAATATGCCTACTCCCATTATGAGAGACCTCAGAGTTTTCAGCTTGGAGATCCATCTACCTGGAACTATTGGGTGGCTTGGCTATGTTGAACACAAAGAAACAACTCATAACACAACAGCAACAACAACAAAAAATCTTAGATTGTGAGATCAGAATGGTGGTTTCAGAGAGGAAGAGAAAGAAAGGGGATGTGAGCAGTGGCAGAAAGAATCCATTTTCAGGACCAGAGCGTTAGGTAGGGCATTTGCCCTACATGTGGCTGACCTGGATTCCATCACCAGCATCCCATACGGTCCCTTGGGCGTCCCATATGGTCCCTTGAGCATCACTAGGGGTAATTTCTGAGTGCAGAGCCAGGAGTAACTCCTGAACATTGCCAGGATTAATTCCTGAGTGCAGAGCCAGGAGTAACTCCTGAACTTTGCTAGGAGTAATTCCTGAGTGCAGAGCCAGGAATAACCCCCGAACATCACCAAGTGTGACCCACCCCCAAAAAAAAAAAAACAGAAAGAAAGAAAGAAACAGAAGGGTCCATTTTCTTGTGGTAAGTGGCATGAGAACTAAATGGTGTGGGCACGCAGGAATATATATGTTATATCCAGATATGAAGTCATGCTTCTAAAATATACAGAACTTAAACCAATATTGAACCAGTAAAACAGATACAAAAATACACATTAACTTTCAAACATTGTAAGTATAGCAGTTCTGATGCTGGATACAAGTAACCAGACAGTATTCTCATAGCTAATAAAACATTTCTAAGTCCCTCTTACTAGCAATAAAACTTCTTTTCCACTTTTCTGGTTTCCTTAGTAATAATGATAAAATTCAATTGAATTGCAATAAATAAATTTGTTATCATTTGCTTTTTCAAAAATTATCTTTTGTCATGTTAGAAATGTGGCCACAAGTAGCTGTATGGTGACAATTTATTTATGGTAATAACTGGCTAGAGGCCCAAAGTGCTTCCCTTTCCCCTCTGTGATGAGTCACCTGCTCTACTGTTTTCTGGAATCCTCATCTGACCTATGTCACTCACCTGTCTTGTCCTACAGGCATTTAAATTTGGGGTTTTGTCAGATCATTTTAAAAATAGTTTGAGTAGTGAAAACTTTTAAAAAAGTAAGTTAAAATTTAGAAAATAATGTGGTGCTCATGATTACTTGCACTTCCATATTTTTCTGGCTATAGTATAGCTATCTGAATAATTAAAAGGTGAAAATGTATCTAATATAAAACTACGAAATATAATGAAATTGTTAGTTGGGTTCTCTACAAAACACTAAAATATTAGTAATTTAAAAGACCCATATATAGACTAGAGATATTTCTAAATACTCCGGATATTTCAGAATACAAAAAAATTATAGCAAGAATATGCAAATATATGGAAGTGCATGCCAATCTTATGCCAATCTTTGTGATTGACAGAGTTGAAGTTCAGATGTCATAAAAGTGTAGTTCTACCTTTATTCATAGCTTCTGATATATTTGGTATGTGAAGTTACAGCAATTTCTTTCTGTCATATTGACTTTCCTTTTTTAAAACTTATTTTGCTTTTCTTAAAGGAAATGAATTAAGTTTGTACATTTTGCTGGTATTATTATATATTATATGTATCTAACTCAGACTCAAGCATCCTGCATGTTATGTCCCCCAGTCCATAGCGCTATTAGTGTGTCCTTGAGTTATATCCTCTATGAGATTCCAGTTATGTCAATTTACAGTTACTTTGCTCCATATGTTGTATTTGATAAATGGCATATTAAAATCATAACTTTTATACAGACATGGTTGATTTTTACCTCTCACCAGAGTGAATCAATTGTATTTTCTTTATTTGTTCAGGTACACATTTGAATTTGTCTAACATCAGTTATTACCACTCTTGAATTCTTCCTTTTTGCTCTTCCTCTTATTTATTTGTTTTCTTATTTTTAACAAGAAAATATAATTCCTACTTCTATTATTTTTCTATTTATTTTTAACTTTGGTTGCTTCTTTATTTGTTTTCTTCCAGGAAAACAATGGGAGCATTTCCCAGAGGTGGTAGGATCTGCAAAAGCATATCCTGTAGTAATTGTGATGTCTCTGATGCCGTCTTTGAAGTTAAGGTCCTGTACGTGCTAGGCGTATACTTTAGCCATTAGCAGTATCTTCTCAGCCCCTGTTTCAGCTTTGGGTATCATTTTACCTGTATAACTCATCAAAAAATTCTTGTCAAGTATCTAATCTGAAAAATTTCATCTTCTGATGTGGGCATTATATTTCACTTATTAATTTTAAAATTTATTATTATTATTACTATTTTGCATTTGGGCTACACTTAGCTGTACAAGGATAGAACAAGGTAAGCACCCTACCCTACCCTACGATCTGTGCTGTACAGTTTCTCCAGCACTCATTAATATTAGTTTGATCATTGATATATGTGAAATTATTTATGATAACAAACAAAATATATTTACATATACGTGTATATATAATATATATATAGTTTTGTTTTTAGTTTTTATTTTCTTTCAAGATTCTTGCTTAGATCACTGGCTTTATTCATTCATCAAGTTTTTAGAGGTTCTCCTTTAAGTTCTATTCTATTTTTATGGTAGATGATGGTAGTGATATTTGAAATTTCCTTTCTGTGAACGTTTGTTGGCCCTTTTTAAAGGTGGGCAACAGTATGTGATTTATAGACTGTGGCATGTGGAATTGAGTTTGTTTCCCAGGCTCTCCTTTTCTATTTTTTCCCTTCTTCTGTGCTTTTTTCATATATAGAACAAGTTCTCATCTCAAGATAATGTTGAAGAATTTTCAGGATTCATGGAGTCTTTCTCAGTCTGAGCTTGTGTTTCGGTTACCATTGTTGGGCTGATATTGGACATGCTGGTCACAGTGCCTGGACTGGTCTCTCTCAATGGACACAACTGACTACAACCAAAAATTTAACAAATATTGAAATAAGTTTTTCCTAAAGGTTTAGAACAAATCAGTATTAGTTGTATTTTTAAATTCAAGATAGCATTTTCATTATTACTTAATGTTTACCTCTCTTATTTTCAGTTACCAATTTTATTTTCTTCTTTTTTAAACATCACCCCCTCATTTGTCTAAAACCTAATTAGTTACATTTGCAACAAAACAACAGCTCCTTCTTGTAAGTTTCACATCTAAGTTCATGACATTTTGGGCAATAGGGGGTCACAACTGGCTGTATCCAGGAAGAGCTGGTTACAGCTGGCAGAGCTGTGGTGCCCAGGACCAAATTTGGCAGTGCACAAGCAAGTGCCCTACTTTCTGTATTATCCCTCCTACCGTGTCTGTCCCAGATTTTGTTTCTGTAAGAGATCACCATTTTCTAGAATTTGACTTTTACTTTATTAAAGGACTGTTTGGAGAATTGCAGAATAATATGTAGTAAAATAGCTAAGGTCTATTATTCCTTAAAATAGTTTTACACTCATATTTAAATAACAGTTTTACTTTTTTTCATATAGAAATTTGATTTTTGACATTTGTTTTTCAGGATTTTGATTATAACTAAGAAGCAGTATGGAAGTCTATTTTTATTCCCTGAAGATAGCTTTTCATTTATTTTCAAATTTGAAATTTTTATTAAAATTTGGGGGGGTGCTGGAGTGATAGCACAGCGGGTAGAGCATTTGCCTTGCATCGCGAACAATGTGGGTTTGATCCCTGGTATCCCATATGGTCCCCTGAGCACAGCCTGTAGTAATTCCTGAGCAAAGAGTCAGGAATAACCCCTGAGCATTGCCGGGTGTGACCCCCAAAGAAAGACATTTGAGAGATTTTTCTCCTCTTAGTTGATATTATTTTTAAATAGGTCTCTACTTATTTCTAAAGCATTCCATAAGTTCTTCTCATTGACTTTTCTTGTGTTTTGGGAAATATGATCTGGTGAAAATTGTTTTGGTTATTTCTTTATTTTTCTCATGCTACTTATGAAAGTGATTTTTAGTAAGTATTCGTTCTTGCCTTTATCTTATGTTTTTGCTTTAGTCTTTTTGACTTGTATTTTTATTTCTTTTGCTTTTTTGTAATCCCAGTGATGCACAGGCGTTATGCCTGGCTCTGCACTCAGGAATTACTCCTGGTGGTGCTCATTGGACCATATGGGATGCCAGGGATCAAACCTGGGTCTGCCAAATGAAGGCAAATGCGCTACCCACTGTGCTATTGCCTTGTATTTTTAGAATATTGAAATAGATCATTCCACATCACTAACTTTTTTCTTTAGCACAGCTAGTGAAAAATTTAGCTAATCTATGTTATGATGACATGTGTATTTATAATGTTTATTAATGATTGATACTTTCTTACAGAAATGTTTTTTTTAAAATAGAGAAATTTTTCTCATATTTATTATTTTCTTAATTTTTATTGTTTTCTTAATTTTAATAAATTTAAGTTATAATTTTTCTTTTATGGCTTGGGGTCAGGCTGTGTGGGAAAATGAACAATTTAACCTATGTATATTTGATTCTTCAGCATTATTGTGTTATGCTGAAGTTAGATTCCATGTGCATTGACTCTTCCAGAAATCATGCAGTATAATTACTGATTTGTTTTTATTTTTTCTATCATTTCAATGCATTTGGGGACTTGGCAGGGCTAATTCATTTATGTAGGCATTTTGACTCAATACAAAAGCTTTACATTTGGAATTTATCCATATTCTTCAATTTTAGAGATATACCTATCTCAGTGCAATATTACATATGACAGGGGCAGCATTATGAGATACTTGGGAATGCTGAGTGTTTATAAAATATAATCTTATTCAAGTAATATTGAGATTTACTCTATAGGGCTCAACTTTTCATTTATATTGAAGCTAAACTTTTCATTTATATTCCTAATTTATTCTAGTCCATTCTAGGCCAAGAGATAGTCTACATCAGTTTTCATAGATTTATAATTAAATATTCATACAACAACCTCCTTTGTCTAATATTGTTATACTTTTTGCTATTTGAGAGAATAAATCATGTTAATAAATATTTCTAATAATCTGCTTAAAACCCAAAAAACAGTGTAAATTTTTTTCTATTTGGGATTCAATCTTTATAAATCTTGTTTTTCAGCATAAAACTAATGGCAGCAGTAATTTTCTCTTCTTCCCCACTGGTGATTCTCATTCTTATACAATGAGAACCTCATATCAGGTGCCATCAGCCTGTGATTTTAAGACACATTGTAGACCTGGAAAAATGAAGGCAATGACCAGAAAATTGAATTTATAATCTAAGTATCATCATGATCATATTGTAACAGTTTGAACTCAAAAGCACTTGTAAAAAGCCAAAGAATAGACATCTTTACTGTCAGAAACTTTAAAAAATGTTTAAATATGAAGCAACACAGGGAAAAACAATACTTTTGAAGATTCATCACAGCAAAATTGTAATAATAGTCTGGTCACTTGATCACTTGATCACTTGAATACTGTTATTCATTGATTTGCTCGAGCAGGCGCCAGTAACATTTCCATTTGACCCTATCATGTGCCAATGTAGCCCAATGGCATCTGGTTGATTCAGGAATTCAAAGAACCTCAAACCGTTCCTTCAGAGTCTTGACAAGGAAGTCTGACCATCTTGTAGGTGGGCGGCCACGTGATATTTTGACATCCAGTTGGTAATGGCTCTAGTCCAGCGGTTGTCTCCAAATCGCATTACATGTCCAGCCCATCTGATTTTCGATGCCTTGGCAAATGGGACAGCATCCCTGATTCTGGAATAGCGACAGAGGTCAGAACTCAGGATTTCTTCTTTCACTTGAGTGAGGCGAGATATTCCAAGCATAGCTCTTTCGATTCCTCTCTGGGAGACCCAAATAGCATTCTCATCTTGCTTTCTTAGGGCCCAGGTCTCTGAGGCATATGGTAATGCAGGGAGAATGGTGGAGTCAAAGAGATGTGCCCGGAGTCGGAGGTTCTTTGTCCTTTTAGCTATTTCTTCGATGCCTTTGAAGGCATACCATGCTGCTCTCTTCCTCCTGCACAGCTCAGGTTTTAGGTAGTTCATCATGTTGACTTCTTGACCTAGGTACACATAACTGCTGCATTCAGAGATGTTTGTTCCATTGAGAGTGAATGGGTCCTCTGGAACTAGCTCATTTTTCATAAACATAGTTTACTTTAGATTCAGCTGTAGACCTATCTTTCCATATTCTTGGTCAAAGTCAGCCAGCATTTGTGCCACTTGGCTAATGTTTGGTGTTATAAGAAAGATGTCATCAGCGAAGTGGAGGTGGTGTAGTTGCCGAACATTTATCTTCACTCCCATTCCTTCCCTTTCTAATTGTCGCATGATATTCTCGAGGGTGGCGCTGAAGAGTTTTGGTGAAATGGTATCACCCTGCCGAACCCCTCTTTTGACATCAATGATCACTTCCCTTGTAGAATGGTGAGGTCCTGGTGGTGAATTTGTAATACAGCTCACGAAGGATCTTAATGTATTGGGTTTGAACACCCTGTTTGGCTAGGGCTTCGATGACCGCTTCCAGTCTCCACATAATCAAAGGCTTTCTTTAAATCAATGAATGTGAGACAGAGTGGCATCTTTTACTCCCTACATACCTCAATGAGCTTGGTTACCTTGTGGATATGGTCGATTTTGCTGAATCCTTTCGGAAGCCAGCTTGCTTGCATGGTTGTCTTTCATCTAGTGTTCTGCCAATCCTGTTCAGGATGACTCGAGTGAACAGCTTGTAGATGATGGACAACAGGCAGATGAGGCTATAGTTGCCGATGTTCTGAATGTTTCCCTTCTTGAACAGGAGAACTGTCCTGCTGGTTTTCCATTGGGAGGGCACCTTGCATTCGGACAGGTAGATGTGAAGAGCCGAGCTAGTGTATTGATGAGTACCGACGGCAGATTCTTCAGGTGTTCGGGTCTGACTTTGTCTGGGCCTGGTGCTGTCCCCTTCTTTACAGAAGAAATGGCATGTTGGATTTCAAAAGGGAGAACGTTGGGAATGACATATCCATCCTGTGGAATTTGGTATGTGGGCAGCTGGACGTGGTTATCAGAGAGATCTGAGTAGAAGTCATGGATAATCTTCTCCATTGCCTTTCTGGAAGATGTGATAGATCCATCAGGGCGCCAGAGGGCCGTCATCTTGGTCTCACATTGGCGAAGGACAGGCGGGTGGTACAAATGCTTTTCCCGGCTTCTGATGCATCTTCTAGTATTTCTGCTCTTTTGTTTTTGAGGTCTTCCTTTATCGCTTCTCTGCACTGCTTTGCAAGCTTGGAATAGCTTGTCTAAGCTTGCAATAGACTGGTAGATTTAAAAAAATAATTTATTGAATTGGTACTGACTGAATGGTTTTGATGAGGGAAAAAATTTCTGGCATTAATATAAATGTAGATGAAACTTCAGGACCCTAATGCTGTGTGAGTTAAGTAAGTAGGGGAAAACAAAAGCACTGGTATCACTTATATGTGAACTAATAAGTCAACTTTGTAGAGATGGAGAATCAACAGTTTGGATGCCTGGGATGGAGGTTGAGGCAATGGGAGATATGTTGGTGCACAGCACTGTGATTATATTGAATGACTTTGTATTATAAATATAGTGTGCTAAGAGAAAACACCTGTTTCCCCCCCCCACTTCACTTCATGAGTGCTGTTGATTTTATGGTGACTGGAAGTTACACATGCCTTTTTGTGGTTCTTGCATACTTGTAGCTATGGTACTACCCAGGAGTTGCATGTCAGTTTGTGGTATTCACACACTTGGTCAGAGTGCTCACTGAAGTGCTTGCATACATGCTTGCCAAGACTTGAATAATTGGTGGTGGTAGTGTTGCTGGTGAATCACACCCAGAAGTGCTCTAGGGCTACTATAGTTTGTACCTTTGGGGTGGGGGCGAAGTCACCCACTCTTGGCATTAATCTGCAAGCTATGTGTTTGTTGTGATTACACATATCTGGCAACTATGCAATCAGAAAAATATTTGTGGTTTCAAGGATTTCAAACAACAGAGATGTCAGGATTGTGCTGTTCATGTGTATTGACACCAGGAATTTGAACTCATGTCTAAAGTTTTGTAAAGCAGCTTTCTAAGTCACTATGCTATTCCTTCAGGTTGAGACTAGATTTTTAAACTTTCTTGCCACAAAAGAAAAAATAATTATATTACATATTTAAGATGTTTGATAACACTAAAATTGTAACCATAGAATAATATTTATAGGGATAAAATTAACACATTTCATACCTTAAACTTAAAAATGCTATTAATCAATTTTGTCAATTAAAATTGACATTCATCCATTTTGAAATTCAATTAAAAATTGAACAATTGTGAATGGGATAGTTTCTTTAATGTCCCTTTCTTCTCTTTCGCTGTTTGCATATAGGAAGGCCATTGACTTTTGGGTATTGATTTTGTACCCTGCCACTCTACTATAGGAATATATTATTTCTAGGAGCCTCTTGGAAGAGAGTTTCGGGTTTTCCAGGTATAATATCATGTCATCTGCAAATAGTGACAACTTGGCTTCTTCCCTTCCTATCTGGATGCCCTTAATGTCTTTTTTCTTCCCTGATTGCTATGGCAAGTACTTCCAGTACTATATGAATAGAAGTGGTAAAAGTGGGCAGCCTTGTCTTGCCCCCTGATCTTAAGGAGAAGGCTTTCAGTTTTTCCCCCATTGAGGATGATGCTCACTGTGGGCTTGTAGTAGATGGCCTGGATGATATTGAGGAAGGTTCCTTCAATTCCCATTTTAAGGAGAGCTTTTATCATGATAAAAGATCCAGATCCATCCACTTCAGACCCACAGCTGCGCTTCTCGGGCCGGCCCCATGTGGAAGCAACCCATGGAGCTGACCTCCCAGTAAGGGGGTTGGCCATACCCTGGCCGAGTCCAACATTGCTCCAAGGGTTTGCTCTCATGAGCAGGGGAGAGACCATGCTGGCTAGACTCGTGGTGGAGAGAGAGCCCCTGAAGAGAGAGACCCACCCGCACCAGACCCACAATCCCTTGGTGCTTGGCTGCTTTGCGGCTGCATGATATTTTGATAGTATACGGAATTTTGCATAAGGTTCTTCCCAATTTCTTTCACATTTATAAGTAGTAAACAGTTATAGACATGTTTTAACTGATACCAGTAAGCCTGGCAAGAAGCCAGAGCATACCACGCATTATGCAGTTAGTCATTCTCAACATCCAGACTCCATAGTTCCTCAGAGCTCCATCCAAGAAAACCTGATCTTCCCCCTTTAAGTTTCAGCATTAAATCCTCGGGTTGAGAGCCTTCTACTGAGACTATACCACCTACACGGTAAAACATAGCAAGCTACCGTGTTTTATTTACTTTTTATGAGAAAGACTAGTAACTATTATGGACCTCAGTTCTTTAACCTGAAGAATGGTTTTGGGCTCCTCCTGTCTCTGTAGCAAGTAGATGCCCTTGGGTTGCACTTGCTTGTGACAGGACTAATGGAAGATGTTAGTAGTGCCCATTCAAGCAAATCAATGAAAAATGGGAAGACAGTGAGTGATTTATCATGAACGGGTATTGAATCTTGCCAAATGCCTTCTCTGCATCTATTGATATGATCATATGGTTTTTATTTTCTTTTTGTTGATATGATGTATTATGTTGATTGACTTGCAGATGTTGAACCATTCTTGCATTCCCGGGATGACCCAACTTGGTCATGGTGTATAATCTTTTGATGACTCTTTGTATTCTATTTGCTAGTATTTTGTTCAAGAGCTTAGCATCTGTGCTATTCAGGGAGATTGGTCTGTAGTTTTCCTTTTTTGTGACATCTCTGTCTGCTTTGGGTATCAGGGTGATATGTGCCTCGTAAAAGCTATTTTGGGAGTGTTTCTGTTGTGTCGCAGAAAATCAAATACTTAGGAATCAGTTTGACAAAGAATGTAAAGGATCTCTACAAAGAAAACTACAAAACGTTACTTCAGGAAATAAAAGAGGACCTGAGGAAATGGAGACACATTCCCTGCTCATGGATTGGAAGGATTAATATTATCAAAATGGTAATACCTCCCTAGAACTTTATACAGATTTAATGCGGTCCCTATAAAGATACCCATGATGTTCTTCAAAGAAAATGAACAAACACTCCTGAAATTTGTATGGAATAATAAACCCCCCACTAATAGCTAAAAGTAGTCCTTGGGAAAAAGATGGGAGGTAACAGTTTCCCAAACCTCAAGCTCTACTACAGCACAGTTGTAACTAAGACAGTGTGGTATTGGTATAGAGACAGACCCGTAAAACTATGGAATAGAACTGAATATCCTGAAACACACTCTCAAATATACAACCACTTAATCTTTGATAAAGGAACAAAAAATATTAAGTGGAGCAAAGAAAGCCTCTTCAACAAATGGTGCTGGGAAAACTGGGCAGCTATGTGTAAAAAACGAACTTAGACCTCCTTCTAACGCCATGCACAAAAGTCAGATCAAAATGGATTATAGATCTCAACATCAGACATGTATCTATAAGGTACATCCAAGAAAACATAGGAGAAATGCTCTACGACATCGAAACTAAAAAAGTATCTTTAAAGGCGACACACCACTGACCAAGCAAATAAAAGCAAAGATAAACAAATATAAAATTGAAAAGCTTCTGCACCTCAAAAGTAACGGTGACCAAGATTCAAAGTCAATCCACAGAGTGGGAAAGGATATTCACCCAATACCCATCTGACAAGGGGTTCACTATCTATCACTATCTTCCCGTTCATCATCTATTTGCTCGGCGGGCGCCAGTAATATCTCCATATGTTCTGTCTCATGCTAGTAGAGCCCAAGGGCATCTGCTTACTCCAAGAACATAAAGGCCTTCAGACAATTATATTAGGTTATTCAGAATGACCTAATATAATTGTTACTGATATTTGGAATATCAAATACGACACAGGTAGCTTGCCAGGCTTGCCGTGTGGGGACATACTCTTGTAGTCACCTCTAAATACAGCATTTATTGATGAACTGCGTGGCGAGCCGTGCTGTGACAGGCTCATATGATGCTAGGTGGAGTTCTGATGAGAGGGAAGTCTGGATGTGGAAAATGGCTGCCCCCATCGAGTAGCGGGGGTCATCTGGCTTGTTGTGAGGCTCTGCTGGGGTGGCGGGCCAGGGCTAGAACCCGCCATCCCTCCTGGTTTGCCTCATGAGTGGCTGGGCACAAGGACAGCAAGTAGCAGCTCTGTCCCATGTCTGTAAGTCTCTGAGTAAGCATACCTGGGCCAGATTGAGAAAAAAAAAGCTGCTGCAGGGTGGGTGTCGATGATACTGGCTGTGATAGGCTCGTCTGTTGCTGGGTGGAGTTCTGATGAGAGGGAAGTCCAAAGTGGAAGATGGTGGCCCTCATGGAGTGGGGGGTCATCTGGCTAGCTGTGAGGCCCTACTGGAGTGGCAGGCCAGGGCTAGAGCCCGCCATCCCTCCTGGGCGCCTCATGAGCGGCTAGGCACAGGGAGAGCAAGTAGCAGCTCTGTCCAATGTCTGTAAAGTCTCTGGATCCTCATACCTGGGCTGGATCAGGCACTGGTAGCACTTCACAAGAAAAAACAGCCAACCCCATCAAAAAATGGGGAGAACAGAAGCTTCCAAAAAAAAGAAATTCGAATGGCCAAAAGGTATATGAAAAAGTGCTCTTCATCTTTAATCATCAGGGAGATGCAAATCAAAACAACAATGAGGTACCATCTCCGATACACATCCAAAACAGTGAGAACAAATGGTGCTGGTGTGGATGTGGGGACAAAGGGACTCTCATCCACTGTTGGTGGGAGTGCTGGCTGGTCCAGCTCCTTTTGGAAAACAATATGGTCATTCCTCCGAAAACTAGATATTGAGCTTCCATTTGATCCAGCAATAGCACTCCTGGGAATATACCTGAGAGACCGAAAAACACATAGCAGAAACACTATCTGTACTTCTTTATTCATCTCTGCGCTATTCACAATAGCTAGAATCTGGAAACAACCTAAATGCCCGAGAACAGAGGACTGGCTAAAGAAACAGTGGTACATCTACACTATGGAATACTATGCAGCTGTCAGAAAAGCCGAAATTATGAAATTTACCTGCAAATGGATGAACATGGAGACTATCATGCTGATCGAAATTAGTCAGAAGGAAAGGACAGATATACAATGACTGCATTCAGTAATAGGATATAAATAGATACCAATGTTTTACTAAGTGTGGGGAAATAGTAATGGCAGATTAAAACTCACCATTGAATATACAAAAAGAGCCTTAAGTGACAAACTCTAAATATCTGCAGTGCTAGCCACAATGTGTAAAAGAAGAGGGAGAGAGATGCAGAGACAGAGAAAGAGAGGAAACAGGAGGTACCTGCTATTGAGGCAGCCTGGGGGGTGGGTGGGAGGGGGTGGGGTACAATGGTGGTGGAAATGGGGCACTGGTGGAGGGATGGGTGCCGGAATACTATATTACGAAGAACCAATTATGAACACCTTTGTAATTGTATGTCTCACGGTGGTATAATAAAAATAAAAAATAAAATTAAACAACTTTGTAATGATAACGATACCAATATTCTACCTTTACAACTGAGACTTCTAAGCAGTGGAGGGGGTGGGGGAGGAGATTTGGAGGCCTGTAGAGTAAGCCATGAAGGAATGGTGACAGACACTCTATGAGTAAATGTGGTGCTGTGTCATTTCATTCCTAAAATACTAATATAAATGCAATATAAATGCTAGTATAAGTCATGCTATCTGAATGTAATAAATTGATAGGCTTTGAATATGATTTATATAAATTTTATCTATTATCTTTGAAAAATCCTTTTACTTATAAGCAAATTTATATTGTAGTAGTAATACTAGCCCATTAAAATCTGCACAAAGAATGGAATTTGGTAAGAATACTTCTTTTTTTGGTGTTGGGGATTAAACTCAGGACATTCACTCCTCACACACTCAAGCCATATGTTCTACTATGGAGTGATGTTTTCAGTTCTTGGACAGTTTTCTCTCCCTTCAATCTGTTTACACTGGGTTTCTCAATGAAAATGTCTTCCCTATTAGTATATCTATCAACCAGTCACCCTTATCTTTTTTATCTACAAATGAGGATCATGTTTAGCTTTCCTACATCATAGGAACAGTATACATAAAATGAATAACTGTATATAAAAGATAAAATGCAGGCACTTCAATATCTTCCTTAACAACAAATAAAATATTTTAAGTATATAACTGATGGCCTAATACTTTTTTTCAAAAATTAATTTCAATTATCATATTTCATGGGTTAGATTAAAAATAATTAATTTTTTTATTTGAGGCTAACAGTTAAGTGCTTGATTAATGAATCAAAAGGAAAATGTCCTACCAACAGAATCCATATATAATCATAGCCCAATGAACAAAAGGAGGAAAAAATTCATCATAAATCAATATTGCGATAAATTCTCCAAATGAGCCTTAATATTAAGGAGAAAAAAGAAGCATCTTACTGATCAAGACAAAAGTTAGCATTATCATTTCAACAAGTCATATAGGCTATAAATCATCTTCTTTTTCTTTATAAGCAATTCATACTGCTTATACAAATGGTGAAATAACTGTGCAGTATCTAATTTATGGGTCATCCTCATAAATTAGAAAAAAATTAATTCTCCCTTACTCCTACACTTCACTCAAGTGAGAGAATATCACACCTCACTCAAGTGAGAGAAGGAATCGGAGCTCTGAACTCCGTTGCTATTCCAGAATCAGGGACGCTGTCTCATTTGCTAAGGCATTGAAAATCAGATGGGCTGGACATGTAATGTGATTTGGAGAAGATCGCTGGACTAGAGCCGTTACCGACTGGATCCCACAGGATGTCAAAAGATCACGTGGCCGCCCACCTACAAGATGGTCAGACTTCTTTGTCAAGATCCTGATGGAACAGTTTGAGGCTCTTCATATGCCTGAATCAACCAGATGCCATTGGGCTACATTGGCATGTGACAGAGTCCAATGGAAATGTTACTGGCGCCTGCTCGAGCAAATTGATGAATAACGGGATTCAAGTGATCAAGTGATCAAGTGATCAATTCCTACACACATTTTATACCTCATATTTCTAAACTCTGAACAGCTTGGGAAAAATTTGCATAAAGTGTCATGGCCACACATCTCTTGGTTTTTAGGGAGTGGATCAAATGCATCATCGAACTTTATCTGATGAGAATTTCAGAGAAAGAAGTTGGTGATTCTCAAACTAAGTTTCAAGTGGCTAGAGGAAAAATAAGGGGATTAGTCCAGAAACAAATTCATATTAGATATTTAGATTTCAGTGTAGATGGTTTTCCTTTCAGATCCAAATGTATGCATCTCATTTTTAACTAATTATGTACTCTATTTCTTTAATTTTAGTTTCCTCATCTATAGATTTATGTCTGCTTTCTTCTTTAAGATTATTTTGTCATGAAAATAAAATAAAAGTGCAAAATTATCACATAAATGCTATTCTCTTCTGTATTTTTGTGTTTGTTTTTTCATTCTAAAAATGCTTCTTTTTAGGTAAGGATTTACAGATCTGGGACACATCTTTTAGCATTGCTCATAGTCAGTGATAGCCAGTTTACTTGAGAACTTGACCTCAAAGCAGTTGGAGGCTTCTTACCCTCTTCTTTGTCTTTAGAATCCAGATTCCACCAAATATATCTGCACTGATAGTTGTTTCACAGGTGCAGTCTTGATAGACAAACATATTTTTGAGATCATCAGCACTGTTAAAGAGAATTAACTCTGTTAAGGCCTCTACAAGCACTTTACAATTTGTTTCATTGAGACACCATAACTTACAAATATTGATAATAATAGAGTTTCAAGCCTGCAATATTCCAGCACCACATCCTCCATTAGAATATGCATTTCCTGCCACCGCTATCTCAGTGTCCACACCCTTCAGTGCACAGCTCCAGCATCCAGGAGCTCACTTCTGTAGGCCAACTTCAGTTTCTCTTGCCTTTGGCAATATTTCATTTCTTACTATGCTTACAACACAGGTGAATGGATGCAGATACAGTCTTCACCCACAGCAACACAACTAAAAACCCTGCATGTAAATTCCCTTACTGTTAAGACCACCCTCTACCCATCTGGAGTGGCCTGCTTTTCCTTTGGCCTCACTTTGACTTCTCTGATTGGAGACTGGTTTTTATTTTACCAGGGAATTTCTGAATTTATGGGCCAAGTGTCCTGGAAAATACAACTGGTATTTGTGTAATATTTGTTGAATGTTTATTAAACATGAGCAAAACTAAAAGAATGCTGAAAAGACATGATTTTGGAAAAGCAAAATATTAAAATATGCAAATTTCTTCTTTCATTATTATCTATTTCTTTCTGAATCCTCTTTCATCTCTATTGCAATTTTTTAAAAAATTGACATATTCTCTCTTTTTTTTCTTCCTTTTAGAGGGATGAGCCAAAACTTTACCCTTGTCTTAATGTTACCATCAATTTCTCCCTTTCCTTATATTTTCCCTCTCTATATATTAAGGCTTTAGCAGTCTATTTCTGTAGGAAAATTCTCTCCACATTTTTCAAGATTTTGATTAATTCCCCTTTCTTCCTAATAAAGCTCAAATTATTTCATTTTGTTTAAGACACCTAATTCTGCATCCTCTACATTACTCTTAATACTTTGCAATATTAACTCAATTAGTACATTCTACCATGAGTGCCTTAGTGAGGTCACAAGTGACTCTCTTCTGGACAAATTCACAGTTCCCATTTTAAGATTTTCCATACAAGTTATTTTTAACTTCATTTTATGTCTCCAACTTCTCCTTTTGCTGCTACTTTTCTTTTCTTTAAATAGCTTTTTTGATGAAATAATAATATCTCCATCATTATACCTTTCAAAATTCTCATTTTGATTGATATTCTCACTCTCTTATTCAGGAATGAACTGTCCTATTATACTATTAACAACTATTTGAGGCTCAAGTATGTATCTTCTGTTTCTCTCTCATCCCAACCATAATAGGAAAACTTATTTTGGCTGCATTCTTACCATTGCATCTAGAGGTGATATCTAAATTTTCTTCTATCTATGAATGCTTTCTATACTAATCAATACTTTTAAATCTTGAAAATCCTGGCTTTATACAAATAAGAAATGAACATTATTTATTCGTTGGAAAGGCATAATAAGAGATTACCCAAAAGGCAAAAAGAAACTATTTTTTTTGCATTGGCTTTCATATTATCAGGTAATGAATCATTTTATTGCAGAGTTGAAAAAAACTGGTTACCTAGAGGTTACACTACAGCTCTGGGGATGAAAAAGAAGTGAAACATGTAAGCTGCTTTTTCTTTGGTTTTCCTTTCCTTCCCTAGACTGTCTTATAAAAGGTGCTTCCCCAAAAATGTATGATTGTATTTATATGAAATTCAAGAATTGCTAAGAAAAACTATAGCAGAATTAATTGGAAGAGTGTGATACTTAGGGGGAAACAATATTGAGTGAAAAGAGTTGTCAGTCTTGCTACTAGAAATATTCTCTTTTGATATCAGTGATGATTACAAAAAATATCATGTGCATAAGCTTTAAAAAGTCAAAATATGCCAATATATGTACTGAACATATTTACAATATATAATTCAATTCAATTTTAAAATTATTTTAAAGCAAAAAAAAGTTCTGTGTATAGTTATGCTGGTGTGATTGAATAAATATGGCAAGGTTTCTATAACCAGAAGGAAATTCTTGATGATAAAGAACTACATTTCAAAAATATCACCCTAATTCAAGATCTTCATTTGCAAATTATATTGGCATTGAAGATTTAAACAACTAGTAATAGAGTTAATAATATCCTGATGAGATAGAAGGAAATAATAATAAATCTCATCATAATTCCCCCAGTCTCATCCATCTTGTTCAAAAGACACTATTATCTTTTCTTATAAATTAATAGTATTAATAGTTTTAAATCTTTTTTACTAAAAACTTAAAATAGACATCTTCATTTGTAATGTCATCGTGCACTGGAGTGAGTTTGTGATGTGTCAGTATTGTCTTGGAATACACCTGTTGGGAGAGAGTAACAAAATACTCACAGTGTTAATTTATGAACGTAGCTTAATAAAACATGAAAATATGCCAAATTTGGAGAAATTTCAATGAAAAGAGGAAAAACTGTACAAGAATGTCAGGGGATTGACATACTTGGGGTTCACATTTTTGGAATATTCTAGAAGTGACTGTCGTGACTGTCAATGTCAGTGAAAAGTTGTGTTACTCCGCCAACATACAGTATTGTATGAGCAAATGAGCATAACTTGTGATAGGTGCATCTGTGTCTTGAGATATTTGGGTTATCTTAGCAGATTTTTGCGATATATTGGTTGTCTCCTCTGATAGGATCTGTGCCAGAGTAACAGTCACTAAATAATTTATATTATTGCTCATAGTACTCTCTGAGTGATTCTGTAAACTAGGAGATGGGTAGTTTTTAAATTATTCTCTTCCCAGTGTACTATACGTATAAGGCAGACTAGTTGTATAGATTGGAGTACACCATAATGTTCAGCCTGCCGGATTAAGTTGATTTCATGAGTTATATACCAGGGTATCTGTTATTGATTGTGTATGTAACAAATATAATTGTTTTATTATTAAGTTATATCTGTAAGTGTTTAATAATTATAAATCTTGGTGCACTTTGACAGCATTTTACATAACATTAGTGTGTTTAAAAAGGGAATGATTCTGTACAGTTATATATTTTACATTTCTAGAGCCAGCTCTGCTTGTTTCCTTAGAAAAATGATGACATCTTTTACTTGGGTGATAGTCATTTACATATTATGGCCATCTGTTTTTTGTTTATTTAATAATTTCCAGCTTTCTGGCATTGATACAGTAACTAGTTTTAGAAAGCTACTGATCCATGCTACTTTTTAAAAAAAATTTACTTAAGAAACTAAATTTTTTTGATTGTGGAAGTATTCATATATCATTTCATACATTGGTGTTAATCAGAGGAGTATGCTTAAATAGAAACAAGGCAAAATGGTACATATATATGCATATATTGCTTATATGCATTGTTCATAGGACTTCATGAGGATTAGGAATTATTAGGCATTATTATCTATTAAAGGTCAGTATAGTAGGCTAATCTCTGTATAGTTCCTATTTTAGTATATGTGCTACCGGGCGAGAAGAGTCTGCATAATCTAAGGATTTGCTTAAATAAGAAGCAATGAGGTTATATTTTAAAAGGTGTCTTTGGTTTTGTTCAGATGTATAGTAATTATAATTTTAATATCCGGCCCAGGTATGCTGAACCAGAGACTCTCAGACATGGGGCAGAGCTGCTCCTTGCTCTCTCTATGCCCAGCCACTCACGAGGCACCTGGGAAGGATGGCGGGTTCTGCCCTGGCCCGCCACCCCAGCAGAGCCTTGCAATAAGCCAGACGACCCCCACTCCATGAGGGGTTGCCATCTTCCACATCCGGACTTCCCCCTCTTCAGAAGACCACCTAGCAGACCAGTCTATCACAGCCTGGCTTGCACGGCCGCTTGCTGCGGCGTGGTTCATCAATAAATGCTTTATTTAGAGGTGACTACAATAGTATGCCACCCACACGGCAAGCCTGGCAAGTGCTCGTGTAGTATTTGATATGCCAAATACCAGTAACATTTATATTAGGTCATTCCCGTTACCTAATATAATGGTTTGAGGCTCTTTATGTTCTGGAGCAAGCAGATGCCTTTGGGTTCTTCTAGCATGAGACAGGACATATGGAGATATTACTGGTGCCCGCTATAGCAAATAGATGATTAACGGGAGAGATAGTGATAGTGATAGCTAGGCTGTTATAATGATGTGGTTAAATTTCTCAGATATCTCTAGTTATATTCATCTCACATGGATGAATTGAGATATTCTGTTATTGTGGCAAGGCTCTACCGAAGATCTGTATAATCTGGAGGATTTGCTTAAATAAGAAGCAAATGAGGTTCTATTTTAAAAGGTGTCTTTGGGGCTGGAGCGATAGCCCAGCGGGTAGGGCGTTTGCTTTGCACGCTGCCCGGCCTGTGCCGGCACGGGTTCGATCCCGGCATCCCATATGGTCCCCTGAGCCTGCCAGGAGTAATTCCTGAGCGCAGAGCCAGGAGTAACCCCTGAGCATCGCTGGGTGTGACCCAAAAAGCAAAATAAATAAATAAATAAATAAATTTAAAAAAAAGGTGTCTTTGGTTTTGTTCAGATGTATAGTAATTATAATTTTAATATTCTTAATTATTCTAAAACAGCGACTCTCGAAATTTAAACTATAAAACGTATTTATTAATAGAATTTCATTAACAGGGAATAAATCAATAAACACAATTTCTTTCTTAGGTTCTTTGGAGTAAGTAATAACACAATGCAATTTTCGTTATCCTTGTTTTTAAGACCTACTAAATCTAATCTCTGACAAGCAATAAAGTTATTAAAATTTGCATGTTAGTCATACTTATTAAGTTTTTGAATCAAAATTACACTAAGACAATTTTTTTCTTTTTTGGTCACACACCCGCAATGCTCCAGGGTTTCTCCTGGCTCTACACTCTGGAATTACTCCCTGGCAGTGCTCGGGGACCATATGGGATCTGGGGATCGAACCTGGGCGGCATGGGCTGGCTGCGTGCAAGGCAAACGCCCTACCCGCTGGACTATAGCTCCGGTCCCTAAGACAATTTTATATTGTATTTATGTACTTACAGAAGCCTATTTCAAGTCCATGTAAGCTTGAACCAGAGACACAGATACACGGGGTAGAGCTGCTACTGGCTCTCCCTTGTACTCAGCTGATCATGAGGCGTCTGTGAGGGAAGGCAAGCTCTAGCCCTGGCCAGCATTCCCAATAGAGTTTCACGAGCAGCTGGGCACAGGGAGGCAGAGCAGCTCTGCCCCATGTCTGAGAGTCTCTGGTTCAGCATACCTGGGCCGGATTGAAAAGAAAATGCTGAAGGGTAGCTGTCGATGATCCAGGGGTGTCAGACATGGGGGCAGAGCTGCTCCTTGCTCTCCCTGTGCCCAGCTGCTTGTGAAACTCCTATTGGGATGGCTGGCCAGGGCTAGGAACTTGCCTTCCCTCATGGCAAAGTTCGCAAGCTGCTCTTGTAGTATTTGATATGCCAAATACCAGTAACATTTATGTTAGGTCATTCCCATGACCTAATATAATGGTTTGAGACTCTTTATGTTCCTGGAGCAAGCGGATGCCTTTGGGTTCTACTAGCATGAGACAGGACATATGGCGATATTACTGGTGCCTGCTCTAGCAAATAGATGATTAACGGGAAGATAGATAGTGATAGTGATAGTCTTTAAATTATAGCCTTCCAAAAACTGTTCTTTGTTATAAGTAAGACAAATAAGCCATATGATTTGTACATGTTCTATTTTCATTTAATCATATTAAATTAGTAGTACTGGGAGAGAACATAAAGATTACCTAATTGTTTTTCAGACAGGAATTTGTCATTCTCTTTAATATATTGGTGTGCCTGAGTTATTAGGAAATAGAGCATCTTTAAAAAATTTGATTTTTAGGATACAACATACAATAAATTTTTTTATTATTAATGAACAGTTAAAACTATGTGAGAGCTAATATTCAAATTTACATCGTGTTTCATCTAAAATTCACATGATTTTGGGATATTACATGTATGAAATTTCAAAACGTTCTGGGTGCAGTGGATTGCTTTTAGATACTGTTAACTTTTTGTTGCTACCATAACAAATTACCCAAAATATAGCAATTTTAAAATAACTCACTTAGTATCTCATCATTCTGTAAGTCATAAATTAAAGTGGCTATATTTGTTTTCTGCTGTGAGGCCCATAAGTTTGAAATCAAGGTCTTAGGTAACTTTATTATTAGGAGACTGGGGAAAATTCTGTTTTCAAGCTCATTCAGGTCATTTAAGGAATTTGCTTCTTAGTTATATACTGAGGTCCTCCTTTCTTTGCAATGTCAATCAAGGGCTAGATTTTGTTTCCATAGGTTCCATAGTTCTTGTATCTCTAACTGCCTTGTGGAAGAATTGGGTGAAATTCTTCTCCAGTTGAACTATTTATAACATTCTTCTGCTGTATCTCCATAGCCATACTGCTATCACTGTAACATTGTCTTCCCATTCTTTATCGATTTGCTTGAGTGGGCACCAATAACGTCTCCATATGTCCTGCCTCATGCAAAGTAGAGCCCAAGGAGCACCTGCTTGCTCCAGGAACATAAAGAGCTTCAAACCATTCCATCAGGTCATGGGAGTGAGGTCTATAATTGTTACTGGTATTTGGCATATCAAATATGACACGGGTAGCCATACTGCTATACCTAGAAAAATTTCTAAGCACTTTCAGGTATTTCCATTCCTATCTGGAAACTAGGACAATTTTGAGATTGCTATATATAATTATATTTGTATAGTCCCCCTATGTCATGTAAAGCCTATATCCATACATTCAAGGATTTAGACTTCATCAGAAGACCATTGTTTGTACTGTCCTACAAAAGAAACACTCAGGCCCTTAAAGAAAAGCTTGGAAGCACTTAGATTTTTCATCTTTAGAATGAGAGATGAAACTCTGATAATGAAAATTAAAAGTTAACATTATCACTGATTCTGTAGATATAAAAAGGATGACAAATGGACTTCTCTGAATATCTCTAAATAAACAAATTAGATAGCCTCATTGAACAGAGCGATCACAAGTACATAAACTGAAATATGAATTATAAGCCTCCCAAAAAAATGGAAGTCTAGGAATATATACTTCACTAGTGAATTCAAAAATCCTTCAAAAATGAACTAATAATTAACCTTTTCAAACTCTTTCAAAGAATTAAATATAGGGTGGTGTTGGGGGCAAAACACATTACACAAGGCTAATATTATTTAACCCTTGAACGAGAAATGACAGCAGACAGGCGTAAAAAAAACTACAGAGACCCTGTGAGACAGTATACAGGTAGTGCACATGCTTTTGCACTCTGGTGGCCTGGTTGGACCTAGCTGATAGTCCATATAGTACCCTGAGACTTCCAAGAGTGATCCCTGAACACAGAGCAAAGAGTAAATCCTGAGCACTGCCAGGTATGACCCAAAAACAAACAAATAAACAAGAAATTGTCAAATTTATTAAATAAACTCATATCAGTATTCAGTTTTGAGGTGTCTATATCAAGACACTTAGGTGTCTGAGAGTCCAGAGACTCTCAGACATGGGGCAAGAAGCTGCTCCTTGCTCTCCCTGTGCCCAGCAGCTCATGAGGTGCCTGGAGGCATGGTGGGTTCTAGCCCTGACCTGCCACCCCACCAGAGCCTCACAACAAGCCAGACGAGCCCCGCCCCCCCCCCCCCCCCCGACTCCATGGGGCGCGCCGTTTACCCATCCAGACTTCCCTCTTGTCACAACTCCACCCAGCAGACCAGACTATCATAGCCTGGATCATCGACACCCACCCTGCAGCAGTTTGTTTTCAATCCAGCCCAGGTATGCTGAACCAAGAGACTCTCAGACATGGGGCAGAGCTGCTCTTTTGCTCTCCCTGTGCCCAGCAGCTCATGAGGTGCCTGGAGGCATGGCGAGTTCTAGCCCTGACCTGCCACCCCAGCAGAGCCTGACAACAAGCCAGGCAGGCCCCTCCCCCGACTCCATGAGGGCCGCCGTTTTACACATCCAGACTTCCCTCTTGTCACAACTCCACCCAGCAGATCAGACTATCATAGCCTGGATCATTGACACCCACCCTGCAGCAGTTTGTTTTTCAACCCAGCCCAGGTATGCTGAACCAGAGACTCTCAGACATGGGGCAGAGCTGCTCTTTGCTCTCCCTGTGCCCAGCAGCTCATGAGGTGCCTGGAGGCATGGCAAGTTCTAGCCCTGGCCTGCCACCCCAGCTGAGCCTCACAACAAGCCAGATGACACCCCCTCCAACCCGGCTCCATGGGGGCCCTGTTTTCCACATCCGGACTTCTTTCTCATCACAACTCCACCCAGCAGACCAGACTATCACAGCCCGGCTTCGCGACTGCTAGCGGCCCACGTGGTTCATCAATAATTGCTTTATTTAGAGGTGACTACAAGAGTATGCCACCCCCACGGCAAGGCTGGCAAGCTGCTTGTGTCGAATTGATATGCCAAATACCAGTAACATTTATATTAGGTCATTCCCATGACCTAATATAATGGTTTGAGGCTCTTTATGTTCCTGGAGCAAGCTGATGCCTTTGGGTTCTCCTAGCATGAGACAGGACATATGGAGATATTACTGGTGCCCGCTCTAGCAAATAGATGATCAACAGGAAGATAGTGATAGTGATAGTGATACCAAGACTACAAAACATTAATTAAAGAGTATATATATATATACTCTTTAATTATCTTCTACTATACATATACGTATATATTGTATATATACTAGAGACTATATAAAAAATCTATCCATATATACTCTATAATTAATGTTTTATATAAACTCTTATTTATTACATTATTGTTTTATCATTGCTAAAGTCCATAAATAATACTAGTGATAAAAAGCCAGAGGAATGGCTTTTATCACAATGGAATACTATCAGCTATTAGAATAGATGAACTCTTTACTTTTACAAAACCATGTTGGAACTGAAGTTTGTCATGCTAAGCAATATATGTCAGAATAAGAAAGACAAATACTATATTATCTCACCCATATATAATTTATCAAGAAATAGAGCAAAACAATGGTCAACGGCTGTGAAAACAAACTGCTAAATCTGACAATGAGAACTGAAGTTACCGAATAAGAATCTGGAAGGAAAGGGGCTATGAACTAGGAAGATGGGTTGTTCGTATTTTGGCAAGGAATATGATGTGGTAGCACTATACTCCTAAAACATTAATATTTTTACTTTCTTCAAACAACATTAAATTAATAAGAAAATGCTTATTCAAAAAGATATTTGCAGCCCCTATGTTCAAAAGTAGCATTATTCACAATAGCCAGTCAAGACATGTCACCAAATCCATGGACAAATGGCAATATGGAGAAGATACAGAATAGAGCAATAAAATAAATTTTAAAATAACTAAACAGAAATGATGGAAATGAAAAAATACTCTTTTAATGAGAAAATGGGGACTGGAGTAATAGTACAGTGGTAGGAGACTTGCCTAACCGTGAAGTTGACCTGGGTTAGATCCCCAGAGCTCCGTTTGGCACCCTGAGGCCACCAGGAGTGTTCTGAGTGTAGAACCATGATTAAGACCTGAGTACAGCCAATTTTGTTTCCTCACAAAGAATCAAGACAAAATGTAATTAAGAATATAAGGACCAAAGTAAACTGAACTGATAGGCTGAAATTTATATAACCAATTAATGAAAGTTCTGAAATTAAAAGTTTTTGATTCTGCATGCCAAATTAACAATATTTCTTCCATAGAACGTTATCAATTTAACAAATAGTCTTTTTCAATTGTGATATACTTTGTAAAATGCTGAATAAAGAATAAATAATGTAAATAAATTTCTGCAATGTAGAATGACTATTTATGTTCTGTTGTTGGTATATTGTTAACAATATTTAAGATAGTATTTTCTTTTTGCTCCTCCTAGGTTTTTGGCATTGTTTTGGATTTACCGTAAGTCCGTGAGTTATGAAAATAAGTCCACAGTTTCAGAAGGAGAGGTAAAATTGGTTTATCAAAAATGATCAATATAAAACTTTGTAATTGTCTGAAAGTTTATTGTTGGTGCTTGTCATAACTATGCTTAAAAACTCTATTTAGTAGTAGTTATATTATCTTATAAATGCTATTGTACAGCTGTGGCATGCAATTACAATCTTCATAAGTGTTACCACACACTTAGGTAAATCTATAAAACTTTTTACTGGTACATCAAATTAACCTTGTACCACTGTGCTCAGAGTGAAGCAAGCTTTAATTTTTTTCAATAATTCTTCAGCACATTGAGAGGAAACCAGGTAACCACAGGGATTCTTGGGTAGACAAAGTAATCTTCAATTCCTAAAGAAACAAATTTGTCTCAGAATAGCTGAATCAAAATAGAGATAAGCTGTTTTTTTCTCTACATTTTCTTGTTTTCCCCTCCTCTTCCCTTAGGCTCTACTCCTTTAATCCTGTTTTTATCTTAGTTTTTTCCTGATTACTTACTTCTTGGATCATATTCAAAAAACTTCTGCTTTCCATCTCTACTGATCACGTGCCATTGATAATGAGGCCGGTTATATTACTACATAAATAATGTATGTTTAAGCCCTCAGAAGTGAGACAATGATAACCAAATACTCTCACAGATCTTTTTGACTATTTTCCCTATCCCCAGTCCTGTGACTAGGTATATATATTAAACCATGTGTAAAAGTGGAATACATCACCCTCAATTTCAAGGTAGTAAGAGACAATAAACCTCTAACTCATCCTTTTCCTTACAAAGAGTTATATTTTTATTACAATGTCTTTTTACTTTTTATTTTATTATACTCCATGGACCCAATCAGCCCCAGGAACAGCCAGAACTTCCATGAACAGGAACTGAGACAAATGGCCTTGGTTCCACCCAGGACCCCCTTGGGCCCCTGCGCTTCCAGGAACTTTTGCAGCCACCCCAACAGGTGTGTGTGTGTGTGTGTGTGTGTGTGTGTGTGTGTGTGTGTGTGTGTGTGTGTGTATCCTTGTATCTCCGCGGACCTAATCAGCCCCAGGGAACAGCCAGAACTTCCATCAGCGGGAACAGAGGCAAGTTGCCTTGGTTTCCACCCTGGACCTGGGCCCTGTGCTTCCGGAGCGATTGCAGACTGCGCCCACAGAGACTCAGGACATGGGGCAGAGCTGCTACGGCTCTCCCTGTGACCAGCAGCTTGAGAGGTGCCGGGAGGGATGGCAGGTTCTAGCCCTGGCCGCCCACCACCCCAGCAGAGCCTACACAACAAGCCAGACGACCCCCACTCCATGAAAGTTCCCATTTTCCACATCTGGATTTCCCTCTGGTCAGAAATTCACCCAGTAGACGAGCACATCACAGCCCGGTTCGGCGTAGCAACAAGCAGGCCGCGGTTCATCAATAAATGCTGGATTTAGAGGTGACTACAAGAGTATGCCACCGCGCGCGGCAAAGCCTGGCAAGCTACCGTGTCATATTTGATATGCCTAATACCAGTAACAATTATAGACCTCATTCACATGACCACACTTAGCAGCCCATAATCCACACTTCGCAGCTCATTCCACATCGCAGCTCCTAAGATCTCCACCCAACAGATTAAGTCAGTCTCCAGCCCGGCTTGTCAGAAACCCAGCCTACAAGGACCCATCCTGCAGAGACCCGCCCTTCAGAGGAGAGTATTTTAAGCTCAGGAATGCTGAGCCACAGACGCAGATACACCCGGCACAGCAGATACCAGCTTTCCCCATTGCGGTGGCAGATCCGCGGCTGCGCAATTTACCATGAATATTCTACCCACCCCTCTGAGAGAGAGGCCCACAAGGTAATGAGAGTATAGCCCAATGGCAGAGCCTGGCAAGCTGTCCGATGCGTGTTCAATATGCCAAAAACAGTAACAAAAATGTTTATTTTCCTGACCCGAAAGAGCCCTTAATATGGCAGCAGTAAGAAAGGCGAACAAGCAGTGCCTGATAAAATTTCACGGCCAACCTAGGCTGCCAAAACGAAGAAGGACTAAAATGACTGTGTACTTTCAATGCACGTACGCTGGCATCGGAAGCATATATTGAGGATCTGAGTGTGCAAGCCAAAAGATCAAGTACGACATCATTGGTCTGACTGAGACGAGGGAGGTGTCAGTCACATCATGCTGTATTTGACACCGGGAAGAATTGTTCCTTGGAACATGAGACTAAAGAGGCGTCGGTGGCATTGGTGTCCTTGTCAACACAAACATGGCCCTCAACATTGATTCATTTGAATGCCTAACAAACCGGATAGGATGATTACACTTGAAGAGATGTGGCCCACTGCCAGCAATTTCTATCTTCATTGTCTACGCACCAACATCCACATACAAGGAAGATGAAATTGAGAAATTCTACATGGAACTGGAGGAGTTCTATAAAAAGATCACACCTTCTACAAGATCATAGTCGGTGATTTTAATGCCAAGATAGGACCGAGAAGATCGGCTGAAGAACTCCACATCGGGACCCATGGCCTAGAATGGAACGAACAGGGTGAGAGACTATCTGGAGTTCATCATGTCCACCAAGACCATTCATGGGAACTCACAGTTCCAGAAGGCTGAAGTGAAATATTGGACATGGGAATCTCCTGGTGGACAGTTCCACAATGAAATTGACCACATCATCTTCAATCGACGGTTTTGTCTGACCGATGTTGCTGTTGTCCCCAAAATTCCAAACAGGATCGGACCACCGTCTCCTTCATGCAAAATTCTACTTCCCGCAACGGGAGAAAAGGCTGCAAAGTTTAAGAAGAGAACTCCCAGAACGACCACCAACTGGGAACTCTTTGGCACCATTGCAGCAACATGGGAAGATACCATCATTGACGACATCGATGAAGAATACAACCGACTGGTTCAGCACCTCCATGATTGTGCGAAGAATGCCTGAGAGAGAAAGACACAAAAGGACTCCTGTCTTCAGAAACTCTCGAGCTCATTCGCCAATGTGGCAAGGCGTGAGCCTCAGGCGACCAAATGCTAAAGTCCAAGCTTGCAAAGCTGTGCAGAGAAGCGATAAAAGAAGACCTCAAAGACAGAAGAGCAGAAATACTGGAAGATGCAGCAGAAGCCGGGAAAAGCATTTGCACCGCCTGCCTGTCCTTCACCAACTATAAGACCAAGATGACTGCCCTCTGACGCCCAGATGGATCTATCACATCTTCCAGAAAGGCAATGGAGAAGATTATCCATGACTTCTACTCAGATCTCTTTGATAGCCACATCCACCTGCCCACATACCAAATTCCACAGGATGGATATGTCATTCCCAAAGTTCTCCCTTCTGAAATCCGACATGCCATTTCATCAGTAAAGAAGGGAACAGCACCAGGCCCAGACAAAGTCAGACCCGAACACCTGAAGAATCTGCCATCAGTACTCATCAATACACTAGCTCGGCTCTTCACACGCTACCTGTCTGAATGCAAGGTGCCCCCCCCAATGGAAAACCAGCAGGACAGTTCTACTGTTCAAGAAGGGAGACATTCACGACATCGGTTATCGCCCCATCTGCCTGTTGTCCGTCATCTACAAGCTGTTCACTCGAGTCATCCTGAACAGGATTGGCAGAACACTAGATGAAGGACAACCATGCGAGCAAGCTGGCTTCCGGAAAGGATTCAGCACAATCGACCATATCCACACGGTAACCAAGCTCATTGAGGTTTGTAGGGAGTACAAGATGTCGCTCTGTCTCACATTCATTGATTTAAAAGAAAGCCTTTGATTCTGTGGAGACTGAAGCGGTCCTCGAAGCCCTAGCCAAAAAGGGCGTTCAAACCCAATACATCAAGATCCTTCGTGAGCTGTATTACGGATTCACCACCAGGATCTCACCATTCTACAAGGAAGTGATCATTGATGTCAAAAAGAGGGTTCTGACAGGGTGATACCATTTCACCAAAACTCTTCAGTGCCACCCTCAGAGAACATCATGCAACAATTAGAATGGGAAGGAATGGGAGTGAAGATAGATGGTCGGCAACTACAACACCTCCGCTTTGCTGATGACATCGTTCTAATAACACCAAACATTAGCCAAGTGGCACAAATGCTGGCTGACTTTGACAGAGAATGTGGAAAGATAGGTCTACAGCTGAATCGAAAGAAAACTATGTTCATGAAAATGAACTAGTTCCAGAGGCCCCATTCACTCTCAATGGAACAGACATCTCTGAATGCAGCAGTTATGTGTACCTAGCTCGAGAAGTCAACATGATGAACGACCAAAAACCTGAGCTGCGCAGGAGGAAGAGAGCGGCATGGAATGCCTTCAAAGGCATCGAAGAAATAGCTAAAAGGACAAAGAACCTCTGGCTCCGGGCACATCTCCTTGACTCCACCATTCTCCCTGCATTAACATACACCTCAGAGACCTGGGCCCTACGAAAGCAGGATGAGAATGCTATTTGGGTCTCCCAGAGAGGAATCGAAAGAGCTATGCTTGGAATATCACGCCTCACTCAAGGGAGAGAAGGAATCCAGAGTTTCGACCTCCGCCGCTATTCCAGAATCAGGGACGCTGTCTCGTTTGCCAAGGCATCGAAAATCAGATGGGCTGGACATGTAATGCGATTTGGAGATGACCGCTGGACTAGAGCTGTTACTGACTGGATCCCACGGGATGTCAAAAAGACCACTTGGCCGCCCACCTACAAGATGGTCAGACTTCTTTGTCAAGACCCTGAAGGAACGGTTTGAGGCTCTTCATATTCCTGAATCAAACCAGATGCCATTGGGCTACATTGGCACGTGATAGGGTCCAATGGAAATGTTACTGGCGCCTGCTCGAGCAAATCGATGAATAACAGGATTCAAGTGATCAAGTTATCAAGTGATTTTATTATACCACTCTGGGGCGTGCAATTCCAAAGTTGTTCATGATTGTGTTTCCAGTCATACAGTATTCCAGCCCCTACTCCCTCAATAATGCACATTTCTCACCACTAACCACAAATGTCCCCAGAAGCCGCAGGCACTTCTATCTTTCTTCTTCTTCTTTCTTCTTCTTCTTCTTCTTCTTCTGCTTCTTCTTCTTCTTCTTCTTCTTCTTTTTCTTCTTCTTCTTCTTCTTCTTCTTCTTCTTCTTCT